>MJUU01035810.1:104192-142094 GCA_002080025.1 Modiolus philippinarum | reverse complement strand
GACGGACGGACGGACGGACGGACGGACGGACGACGGACGGACGACGGACGACGGACGCCAAGTGATGGCAAAAGCTCACCCTGGCTTTAGCCATGTGAGCTAAAAATTGCCTTAAAATTGACGAATAAAGTCCCATTACTCCTGCAAGAAAAATCGAAATTTCACGAAAAAGTATATAGATTGTGAGGCCATCATATCCAATACCCCTACAAAGTTTGAAGTGAATTGGCCGAATGGTTGTCAAGTTAGAGCACGAAATATGAAACGGACGGACAGACGGACAGACAGACGGACAGACAGAAGGACGGACAGACAATCGGACATTGGTATACCATGATATGTCCGTCATTAGACGGGCGTATAATAATGATATAAGTGTGGTTAATATACATAAAAATGACATCAGTTTAACTATTCTATATACAGTAGACTCCATGAAATCGAATATCGGATAAAGGAATATATCGGCAAATCGAATATGATTTCAAAACACCAAACCATTTCCCATACTTATAGTGTTAATTTCTGCGCCTAATTGGATATCGGATAAGAGAATATATCGCCTATTTGAATAAAAAATATGCGGCTTGTGCTGATCAGAGTCATTGAAATCGAATATTCTAATTACAGGTAACTACAGGTAAACATTCACGCGGAAGTGTCAACTGTTGACGAAGCCATAAATCTGCCAGGAAATCAATAAATATTACCTAATTAATAAAAAGTAAAACATAAATAGTGTTCAGTTCTTTTGTTTTTGTGTATTCATAAGTTTTAATAGAGAGGATTTTGTTTGGTTTTGTGTATTTCTGTCTAGGCAGCGAGATCGTGAAGTCAGAGGTAATTTGCATATTGCTGTATGTCTGTACAACGAAAATCAATAACATAATGTATTCAATAAAAGAATAAAATATGATTTGAATTCCTTTCTATTGCTTTTGTATTTATTTAATTTTTTTGGACGGAGATCATTTGATTTGTCAATGGTTTTGTGTATTTCTCATGTAAAACAGAGCAAGGGAGATAAATGTCGACGAGAAGTCATTTGCATAATTTGCATATTTGTTTGAAGTTCCTGTGAGACAATGCACAGCGGTTATAAAACATAATTTATTACAAGAAGTCAGTCCTAGGTCCATAGATCATGGTGTATTTCTATAAAAAGTCCCCAAATTGTGTAATCAGGAAGATTCTAGAAAGATCGATCGCTGACCTACCAGCCGCCATTTTGTTTACAAACTGGCTTTACCCTAAGTTATTTTTAGCACATAATGAAAATTGTAACTACACGATCCAATAAAGGGATGATTACACACTGATGAGAGGAAATAAAAAACACAAAACAGAGGAAAATAAGTTTATTCAGATACATAAACAATTTTATTTATTTTTGAATACATTGTTTAATTTCCAACAGTCAGCTGGCAATACACAGTTTGACCCGATTACGATGGTGACGTAATCTGTCAAATTTACAATGATTCTACAATGAAAACAATAGATTTTAACTACAAAATGTCTAAAAATGATGTTCTAGGATACAAAGTTTAACAATGGTGACAAGCCCTTCAACATTGCAACCTCTTCTTGCCAACAGAATGATTCCCCATTGCAGAAAATCGGTTTACCGGACAATCGAATACTCCGGCAAATAGAATATTTTTTCCTGACAATTCTTGTATCCGATTGGGCGGAGTCTACTGTAATAATGACATCAGTGTATCTATTTTTTACAATAATGACATCAGTGTGTTTTTTATACAATAATGACATCAGCGTGTTTATTCTATACAATAATGACATCAGTGTGTCTATTCTATACAATAAAGACATCAGTGTGACTATTCTATACAATATAATAGTGACATCAGTATGACTATTCTATACAATAATGACATCAGTATAACTATTCTAGACCATTATGACATCTGTGTGTCTATTCTATACAATAATTATATCAGTGTGTCTATTCTATACAATAATGATATCAGTGTAACTATTCTATACAACAATGACATCAGTGTGACTATTCAATACAATAATGACATCAGTATAACTATTCTATACAATAATGACATCAGTGTAACTATTCTAGACAATAATGACATCAGTGTGACTATTCTAGACAAAAGTGACATCAGTGTGTCTATTTTATACATTAATGATATCGGTGTTTCTTTTCTATATAATATTGACATCAATGTGGGTCTATTCTAAACAATAATGACATCAGTTTGTCTTTTCTATACATAAATAGCATCAGTGTAGCTTAACTATAAAATATTGATATAAGTGTGGTTAATATACATAAAAATAACATCAGTGTATCTATTCAATACAATAATGACATCAGTGTGTCTTTTTTATACAATAATGGCATCTGTGTGTCTATTCTATACAAAAGTGACATTAGTGTGTCTATTCTATACAATAATGACATCAGTGTGACTATTCTATACAATTATGACATCAGTGTGACTATTCCAGACAATAATGACATCAGTGTGTCTATTCTATACAATAATTATACCAGTGTGTCTATTCTATACAATAATGACATCAGTGTAACTATTCTAGACATTAATGACATCAGTGTGACTATTCAATACAATAAGGACATCAGTGTAACTATTCTATACAATAAGGACATCAGTTTCACTATTCTAGACAATAATGACATCAGTGTGACTATTCGAGACAATAATGATATGAGTGTGTCTATTTAATACAATAATGACATCAGTGTTTCTATTCTATACAATATTGACATCAATGTGTGTCTCTTCTATACAATAATGACATCAGTTTGTCTTTTCTATACAATAATAGAATCAGTGTAACTTGACTATAAAATAATGATATAAGTGTGGTTAATATACATAAAAATGACATCAGCTTAACTATTCTATATAATAATGACATCAGTGTATCTATTTTGTACAATAATGACATCAGTGTGTCTTTTTTATACAATAATGACATCAGTGTGTTTATTCTATACAACAGTGACCTCAGTGTGTCTATTCTATACAATAATGACATCAGTGTGACTATTCTAGACAATAATGATATCAGTGTGACTATTCTATACAATAATGACATCAGTGTGTCTATTCTACACAATAATGACACCAGTGTGTCTATTCTATACAATAATGCCATCAGTGTGTCTATTCTATACAATAATGACATCAGTATGACTATTCTAGAGAATAATGACATAAGTGTGTCAATTCTATACAACAGTGACATCAGTGTGTGTATTCTATACCATAATGACATCAGTGTGACTATTCTAGACAATAATGACATCAGTGTGTCTATTCTAGACAAGAATAACACCAGTGTGGCTATTCTAGACAATAATGACATCAGTGTGGCTATTCTAGACATCAGTGTAACTATTCTAGACAATAATGACATCAGTGTGGCTATTCTAGACAATAATGACATCAGTGTGGCTATTCTAGACATCAGTGTAACTATTCTAGACAATAATGACATCAGTGTGACTATTCTAGACAATAGTGACATCAGTGTGTCTATTTGATACATTAATGACATCGGTGTTTCTTTTCTATATAACATTGACATCAATGTGGGTCTATTCTAAACAATAATGACATCAGTTTGTCTTTTCTATACATTAATAGCATCAGTGTAACTTAACTATAAAATATTGATATAAGTGTGGTTAATATAAATAAAAATATCATCAGTGTAACCATTCTATATCATAATGACATCAGTGTATCTATTCTATACAATAATGACATCAGTGTGTCTTTTTTCTACAATAATGACATCTGTGTGTCTATTCTATACAAAAGTGACATTAGTGTGTCTATTCTATACAATAATGACATCAGTGTGACTATTCTATACAATTATGACATCAGTGTGACTATTCCAGACAATTATGACATCAGTGTGTCTATTCTATACAATAATTATATCAGTGTGTCTATTCTATACAATAATGAAATGACATCAGTGTAACTATTCTAGACAATAATGACATCAGTGTGACTATTCAATACAATAAGGACATCAGTGTAACTATTCTATACAATAAGGACATCAGTGTTACTATTCTAGACAATAGTGATATGAGTGTGTCTATTTAATACAATAATGACATCAGTGTTTCTATTCTATACAATATTGACATCAATGTGTGTCTCTTCTATACAATAATGACATCAGTTTGTCTTTTCTATACAATAATAGCATCAGTGTAACTTAACTATAAAAAAATGATATAAGTGAGGTTAATAAACATAAAAATGACATCAGTGTAACTATTCTATATAATAATGACATCAGTGTATCTATTTTTTACAATAATGACATCAGTGTGTCTTTTTTATACAATAATGACATCAGTGTGTTTATTCTATATAACAGTGACCTCAGTGTGTCTATTCTATACAATAATGACATCAGTTTGACTATTCTAGACAATAATGATATCAGTGTGACTATTCTATACAACAATGACATCAGTGTGACTATTCTACACAATAATGCCATCAGTGTGTCTATTCTTTACAATAATGACATCAGTGTGACTATTCTAGACAATCATGACATCACAGTGACTATTCTATACAATAATTACTTCAGCGTGACAATTCTAAACAATAATGATATCAGTGTATCTATTCTATACAAAAATGACATAGTGTGTCTTTATTATACAATAATGACATCAGTGTGTGTGTCTTTTTCATACAATAATGACACTAGTGTGTCTTTTCTATACAATAGTGACATCATTGTGTCTATTCTATACCATTATGACATTAGTGTGTCTTTATTATACAATAATGACATCAGTGTGTCTATTCTATACAATAATGACATCAATGTGTTTATTCTATACAATAATGACATCAGTGTGTCTTTATTATACAATAATAACATCAGTGTGTCTATTCTATACAATAATGACATCAGTCTGCTATTCTATACAATATTGACTTCAGTGTATCTTACCATCAGTGTGTCTATTCTATACAATAATGACATCAGTGTGTCTATTCTATACAATAATGACATCAGTGTGTCTATTCTATACAATAATGACATCAGTATGAAATTCACTGACATCAGTATGAAATTCACTGACATCAGTATGAAATTCACAATAACAAATTTGTACAATTAATTCTGGAATACAATTTGTTTTTGGGCAATTCTGACAACAGCTATATTAGCAGTATTTCACCTGCCATTACATCAATACAATGTTTTAGTAAAGCATTAAAATTCACAGCAAAGAACAAAAATCAGCTTACCTCTTCATTGTATCTACCATATGTTATATATATGTATACATAGGTATTCTACAAGCAGACATATTACACTCTAAGTAGAGTTCAACTTCTCACAAGAGCTACTTGAGAAAATAAAAATTTAAGTTTACAGTTCCTTATAATAACAAGATTGTTTGAACTAAGTGTAAAATGTAACAACTTGAAATTGTTTACAGAAATTAACATTGTCATAAATAAATACACACTCAAACACCTGTTCTCTTATTGTAATGTACTATATCATTGTCACATATCAACATATTGATAAATATTATTTTCAAACTGTAATAATTTCTAAATTTCCTACAAAATATTGTATTTGAACAGTTGTTTAAAAATTGAAGATATATTTCAAGGAGGTATTAAGTGGATTTACAACCAGTAGGAGCAAACAGAATTAAAACTGAGTAGAAGATACAATCTGGTGGAAATATACTTAATTTGTGTAAATTACATGTATGGATTAAATGATTACCTCTCAGGAAATATTTTCTCATTGGAATTAAAACTGAGACGTATTGCATGATCACATCTTCCATGGATTTTAATTAAGGCCAAACAGTACATGCAAACATTGCATTCACAGACAGGCTTGGAATTAAATTTTCCATTTCAATTTGAAAACAAAACTTGAGCATTCTTTATTTCATTTTGCCATTTACAATAGTCTATTTGCCGACATATTTGACTGCCTTGATACTAAAATCTCAATAATTGTCTTTGGTTATAGTAATGGTTACATTTTAACCATTTAAATAAGAAGTGAGCAAAACACTATAGATTCTGTCCATAGCTCAAAATCTCGGGTGGTTTTAGAAAGTAAAGGTATGTTATATTTAAACATCTCCATTTTCATATGTAAGTGAATGTAGTCCAAGTGTTTTATTCGATCAATGAAAGTGAAACCTCACAAGTTTTTTTTTTACTCTAATCTAACTAAATACAATTTCAGAAGCTTTTATTTTAGTTGGTCTATGCAAATTTCTTTAAGCTGTATAGTAAGCCATGGTTTTTATTCTTGTTACGTCCTGCTAAATCTCAACCAATGATGTTCTAAGTCATGAATAAATCTCACTATATGGTATCATAGTCAAAGGTTACCCTCATTATTTTATTAAACAAGAAAGTCTGTAAGTTTAGACATTCCAATGACATTTTAGTCCAAAACTTGCATCAATTTGACTGAGTGATTCACAGCAGTCACAAAAAGGCAGAGACACTGAAACAAAAATTTGCAGAAATTACATTAGGTCCTATGTAAAACAATGCAGAACAATTGTATAACAATAAACGTATTACACGATATCATAGAAATTAGGGCAATATATATATTGGCAGAATATCATGTGAAAGCATTAATTGAACAGAACATAATTCTCTGGTGTTATACATTATATCTCTCTGTTTTCATGATTACTCGTCAGGATGTGTAAATATTACAACAAATGTTGTCCATCAATCTCCGACATTCCACACACCTGAGTTCACCTGAGTTAAGGTGAGAAAACCCATCAGTAGTTTGTCTTAAACCTCATTAACATTTGGACAAGTCTTAAACACCTGACATCAACTGACATTCTATAACAATAATTATTCTGTTCAAAATTATCTGTTCTCATAAAAAATCTACATTTGTCTGTTATTGTCCTAAACTTTGCCAAGAAATGCTTCAGACTTTCCTTTTTTATTATCAACATTCTGCACTTAACTATTCTCCCCTAAAAAAAACTGAACAGTACTCTCATAAATAACAGCAACTGACTTGATCTGATTGAAAATTGAATAGTCCTTCATTTCCTGATCTCAAAGCAAGCCCTGTCTTAGATACTGTCTTATAACAGATGTTGATTTGGATAGTGTCTTGTCTCAGTTTTGTGTTTCAATGCAACTGTTTGGTTAAGATATGGGCTTATGCTACTTCATTGTAGCTTACTATCCTAGATTTGAGTTCTGGTTACTAAATTGTCTTAGTTTTGAGTTATTATGCTGCTGTGTTGTATCATATTTGAGTAACCACTAGTGTCTTGTCCTAAACTGAGTTAAGATTATTGTCTCATCAAAGTTTGTAGCTAAATCTACTGCTTTGTACCAGATTTAAACCTAGATCATGTTTGAGTTATTAATGCTACTGTCTTGTCCTAAGTTTAAGCTTAGGCTACTGTTTTGTTCCAGTTATTTAAACCTAGATCATGTTTGAGTTATTAATGTTACTGTCTTGTTAGTTTTAGTGAAGGGTACTATTTGTTTCATATGCATACTTGCCAATTGACCCGCTTTTGGCGGGTGTAACCCACCAAATTTACCCATGACCCGCCAGGGATAATCACCCACCCCGGGTCATTATTTTTACCCGCCAATGAGAACGTCACCCACAAATGACCCACCACAAAACAAGTAACACAATTTTTAACAGCAAACAGCGCTTTTAATTTTCCTTTAAAAGTTAAGACAAAGTAAAAATTTAACTGAACAAAAACACGAAATGGTCAAAAAACAGTTAACAACTGATTTATTTCACCAAAAACATTAAACACCCAGCAGAAAATGCCCAAAACACATCTACAGAAAAGGTTTTGCCCTCCTCATATACGGTAACAAATGGTACGGAACTTGTGCAAAAAATTCTTGAAAAGTCGTGTGATGGCTTGACACAATATGACCCGCCACCACATACCTGAATGTTGGGTCATGACCCGCCACAGCAGAATTTGTGGTTGGCAAGTATGTCATATTTAATTTAATTAAAGCTACAGTAATGTTTCATATTTGAGTCAATGTTACTGTCTTGTCTCAGGTTTGAGTTTAGGTTACTGTCTTGTCCTGGATTTGTCTAAAGGCTACTACCCTGTCCAATATTTGAGTTTATGCTGCTGTAATGTCCAAGATTTAAGGTAAGGTTACTATCTTATCTCATATTTGAATTTAGGATGTAGTTGTCTTATTCAAGATTTAAGTTTTAGCTTCTGTCTTGTCCCATATTTAATAATACAGCAGTGCATTGTCTTGGATTTGAGTATGGTCTAATGTCTTGTCTCAGATCTTACCTAAAGTCACTTTCTTGTCCCATATTTGAATTAATGCTTTTGTTTTGTCCTAAATTCTTTCTTGTTATATGTTTGTATTTAGGCTACTGTCTGGTCACGTCTATCTTTATTATATATTTGACTTCTCCACATTTCATTATTGTCTTTAATGGATGGGTGGATGATGAAGTGTTATATTTTATGTAATTTCTGATTCCATGCTTACCAGTCTTTGGACTAATGAGGGTCCTCATGGGGGGGGTCCTACTTATCAAAAAATAGTAATGGTGGATTACATGATACCCCGCTACGTTTCACAAACTTTCTAAGTAAAAAGGGGCTAAAAAGGGGCATAACTCCAGGACAATGTGTACCAATGAACCCAAAGTTATACTTGGCCTGTGTTTTGTAGTAAACAATTTACATACCAAGTTTGAAGACAGTATGTTATTTCATTCACAATTTATGAGTACAAAACACTAAAATTTGCAAAATTTCAAAGTTTCAAGGGGCATAACTCCGGAACCCCTTAGACCTCTGAACCAAAAATGGAACTTGACCTGAGTCTTGTGGTAAATAACTTACATACCAAGTTTCAAGACCTTGTGTTATTTCGTTCACAAGTTATCAGTTGGAAACCCTAAAATTCGCAAAATTTCAAAGTTTCGAGGGGTATAACTCCAGAATCATTGGACCTCTGAACCAAAAATCGAACTTGACCTGAGTGTTGTAGTAAACAAGTTACATACCAAGTTTGAAGACCTTGTGTTATTTCCTTCACAAGTTATCAGTCGGAAACCCTAAAATTCGCAAAATTTCAAAGTTTCAAGGGGCATAACTCCAGAACCCCTTGGACCTCTGAACACAAAATCAAACTTGACCTGAGTGTTGTAGTAAACAAGTTACATACCAAGTTTGAAGACCTTGTGTTATTTCGTTCACAAGTTATCAGTTGGAAACCCTAAAATTTGCAAAATTTCAAATTTTCAAGGGCCATAACTCCAGAATCCCTTAGACCTCGGAACCCAAAATCGAACTTGACCTGAGTTTTGTGGTAAACAACTTACATACCAAGTTTGAAGATCTTGTGATACTTCGTTCACAAGTTATTAGTCGGAAACCTTTGGGGGGCGGACGGACGGACAGACGGACGGACGGACACACGACTGAGGGTATCACATAATACCACGCCACTTCGTGTGGCGGGGTATAATAATCATTACATTTTTGCCTTGGTAATCAAATAATCATTAAATTTTTACCTTGGTAATCAATAAATTTTTTGCTTAGTAATAAAAAAATATATAAAAATGCAAGCTAATAATCAAATAATCATTAAATAAATGCCCTCGTAATCAAATAATCATTAAGAAAATGCCCTGATAATCAGGTAATCAAGGAACCCATGATGGCCCTCACTTATCTAATGCTATATAAAGAAAAGCCACAAAGACTAATTATAAAGTCTCTCTGGACATTTCATTGTCTTTTTTACCTAAATCTTGATCTTATTAATATTTTCCAATTGTAAATCTTCCATAGCATAATCAAATATTAGGCAAGAAATCATTTGATTTAGAATTGGCAGATCCGGAGAGGGTTTCCAGGGATGGATGCCGCCCCTTTTTTTCTGGATTTTTAAAAAAAAAATTCATTCAGAATTTAGGCAATATTCGATAAAGACTATCCAAAATGGAGTGGAACCCCCTTTTTCTGGAACCTCATTGGATCTGCCGGTATTTAGATGGGATCCATAAAGCAAAACAATATATCTAAAATTTTTCCAGACAAAATATTTATAATATTGAACTACATAATTAAAAAAAATGATGAACAAAATAAAAATGTCTGCCTAAAGTACCAGCTACTACTAAAGTATATCATTAGTTCATCTATTTTTACAATTACATTTGAATAAGAATTTACTGATTTACATAAAATTACAGCCATCTGGGTACAGACTATTTTGGAAGAGGTTAATTTCTACCAAATAACAATGAAATCAGTATTTTTTTGTCATTTAAGGCCCTAAGTAGATGTATTTATAACAAATGATACCTTATTATCCAGGGTAATATAAGGTCAATAGATTTGTCAGTCTATGTTTTGTATTGTAGGATGGACATATAGATGACCTCAGTAAAAATCATTTAAGACGAAGCTATGACCTACCACAGTCATCTGCCTACCTATTGTAATTTAGGAAATCTCTCCATATAAATAAACCAAGAACGAGTCTTTTTTTTTTTTTGAACTATTTTGATTTTGAATCTTTTCTTTTACTCTGTTAATTTTTAATGTACTCATTTGAATTTTTTGACAGACTCTTAAGGTAGTTCCACACTAATACACGGCGCATTCGATTGGCGCATTTGCGAAACACGAGTCGGATGCGGAATTGACTTGATTTTCAAACCGGAATATTCCTGTATTGGCCTATTCACTGTGACGTCATAATAGATTGATATACACTTTCCCGCGAATTAGCTCCCTTTCCCCGTAAATATTGTCTATTTCGTAAACTATATAAAATATCTCTCTTAATCGAACGGTGACATATAAATTTTTTCAGCGTAACAGATAGCTTAGGTGTATGTCTCTGAAATATCAAAAAATTAAAAAAATCTATCTGATATTTATTTTATATGAAAGATAAACAATAAGCATGTTCTCACAGTTCCCTATATATTCTTTGTAAATATTGGTGAAAAACTCTGAATTTGGCCTGATTTTCAAAGCCAGATAACAGGAAAAGATGATCGGTGACATATCATTTTTATTTTATTTTTTGAGTATATAGGTTAAAACCTACAAAATATCTAAAAAGAAAAAAATTCTGTCTGATATTTTTATTAGGATCGAACTACCTTAAGATTTTATTTTGGACTCTATGAATTTCTTGGAATCTTAAGATTGTTTTCAACTTTGCTGATTTTCAGTCTGTTTAATTTCTTTAAATCTTATTTGTATTATTCTTTTTCTTTTAAATTAAATGTTTTAAATATTTAATTTTATTTTTATTCTATTCTACTTTTTTTTTTTTTTGACTATGCCGATTAATTGTCAGTCAACTGACTAAGTCAGTTTCCGACTCTGCTGATTGATTTGGACTCTTGTTTATTTTCTTTTTCTTTTTTGCAGGCTATGGTGACATTATTTTTTTATTCGCTAATTATTTTGGACTGTAGATTTTGTCCTCTTTGTTGTTTAAAATACATCAAACATGAATTTTATTTTGGATAAAATGTGGGATGCCTCATTCCAACAGAACACAGACATGATTTCATATTCCATGTCATATCTATAGCCGAAACAGATACTTATACTTCTATGATCCACAAATAATGATTGACATATTAGTCAAATATCTGGAACACTCAAAACTGGGTGGTACCACATGTCACAAAGCAATGAGCTGTACAGGAAAAAGTATTCTCATTTGGAGCTTCGCAGAAAAGGGCAAGCATTTTATCCATAATCCCAATAACATGGTCTAGAAAATAGCCGCACAGAACTTGTGCCCCAAAGAATATGGTTCATATCTTGAGAGCCTCACAGAAAACTGTATTCCATTTGTCTCAGCTTGTGCCCTATAGAACATGGTTGACACATCGGAAGCCTTACAGAAAACTGTGTACCATTCATCTATAGAACATGGTTGACACTTTGAGAGCCTCATAGAAACAGTAGGACAAATAATACTCTACCATTCATCTCAGCTTGTGTCCTACAGAACATGGCTAACACGTCGGGAGCCTTACAGAAAACTGTGTACCATTGGTCTATAGCCCTTTCAATAAAGTGTTGTCTTTTCCTGGATTGGAACTCTCCCATCAACTGGAGGTACAAACACTCTTCCTTTCAGGTTACCACTCGTATGGTTGGCTAACAATACACAACTTAAACCATGCATACATGCCCATTGGGTTAGAGAATGATAAGCCATACTCTATGAAATATAGTGTGAGGAGCTTTAGCTCTGAGCCGTGGTGGGTTGATAACCAGATCTATTTCATTCTATTAAAAGCTGAAACCGAAGAGTGGACCAAACAATTTTTCAAAAGGGCTTATAGAACATGGTTGACACCTTGAGAGCCTCACAGTAACAGTAGGGCAATTAATACTCTATACCTTATCTCCGCTTGTGTCCTATAGAACATGGTTGACCCTTCGAGAGCCTCACACAAACAGTAGGGCAATAAATACTATATACTTAACTGCATTAGCTTCAGTGTCCTATAGAACATGTTTGACACCTCGAGAGCCCCACAGAAACAGTAGGGCGATTAATACTCTATACTTAACTGTATACCATTCATCTTAATTTCCAGTACATTATTAATGAGAATTTCTTTTAAGAATTCTGCACAATGTTAAAGAATCAATGGTAATGAGTTATTACTCAGAATTAACTGACCTAATTACATTTAGAACTGGGTACACTGACAACAAAGTCTGGAACACTCTAATTTAGACAAACCAAGATAGACCGCAAAAAACAATTTAGACAAAATAAAATCTGTCTGATTGCCTCAGATGGATTTTTGTACTTTTTTTTAAAGAATTACAGAATCCCATAAGAAACGCATACAAGTTGAGGTCAATAAGATCTTACATTTCTGAGTTAATTTATATTCATGGATATCTTTTGAAGATCCAGTCATCTAATGTTTATAACGTGCATATTTATATTTTCTACTAATTAAAAAACAATTAAACATTTTTCATTTCAAATTATCCAATTCTTCTTTCCCTATAAATTTCTAACTTGTCTCAACTATGTGAACTTCATGGTGAGCTGTGATGAAAACTTTGAAATAGAAAGTACCTACTAGAATCTTGCTTAATATCTCAGGATGTGTGAAAGTATGCAATAAAACCCTGTCAGAGTGATCGAAGGAATTTTGCAGAGCCTCAGAAAGTGTCAGTTACTAACAGAACACCTGAACATACACTATAAGGGTGTTTGAAGGTATGTAATAAACAGCTGCGCCAAGTCGCATGATACGCCCGTCGTCACCCTTCAAAACTTTAAGTGATTTAGGTAAGGGGTTCTCAATTCAGAAGCACCTGTAACTGCCTAATTAAGCTTGATTTCTCTTTAAGAAATTCTGCAAAGTTTAAAGTGAGCCGATTAAAGTGCTTATCAGTTAGAGCACAACATGTCAAAAAATGCCTTAAAATTGAAAACAAAGTCCCATAACTCTTGCAAGAAAAATCGCAATTTCACGAAAGAGTATACAGATCATGAGGTCATTACATCCAATAACTCTACAAAGTTTGAAGTGAATTGGCCAGAGGGTTGTCAAGTTAGAGCGTGACATGTAAAAAATTGCCTTAAAATTGACGAATAAAGTCCCATAACTCTTGCAAGAAAAATGGAAATTTCACGAAAAAGTATACAGATCGTGAGGCCATTATATCCAATACCTCTACAAAGTTTGAAGTGAATTGGCCAAAGGGTTGTCAAGTTAGAGCGCGACATGTAAAAACTGCCTTAAATTGACGAATAAAGTCCCATAACTCTTGCAAGAAAAATGGAAATTTCACGAAAAAGTATACAGATCGTGAGGCCATCATATCTAATACCACTACAAAGTTTGAAGTGAATTGGCCAAAGGGTTGACAAGTTAGAGCGCGACATGTAAAAAATTGCCTTAAAATTGACGAATAAAGTCCCATAACTCTTGCAAGAAAAATGGAAATTTCACGAAAAAGTATATAGATTGTGAGGCCATTATATCCAATACCTCTACAAAGTTTGAAGTGAATTGGCCAAAGGGTTGTCAAGTTAGAGCACGACATATGAAACGGACCGACAGACGGACGGACAGACAATCGGACATCGGTATACCATAATACGTCCGTCATTAGACGGGCGTATAAAAACCCTTGTTGACACACTCAAGGGTGTTTGAATGTGTGGTACACACTGTCAAGGTGTTTGAAAGTATCTAACGTAATCCCTGTTTCGCACTGTCAGGGTTTTTGAGAGTATCTAACAGAAAACCTCCCCAGGCCATAAAAGATTGATATGCAACAGTATTGTTGGACAATTCTTGCTTCGGTATTCGTTTGCCAATGTATTCAAAAGGACCTTGATTGCTTGATTAGTTGACAATAGCAAGTCTCAATATATATTTTCATAGTATATGGTGCTGAAGATCTATTCGCTCAGGGTTAAATTCGAATATAAAGGCCCAGCCCATGGTTAAATTTCCAGTTACCATATACTTGCCATGAATTATTTCTTAATAATACCCATAGATATTCTCAACAAAATCCCATTGCCACCCTCATTAATACCCTTTCAAGATTTTGACATTTCTCTTCCAACTCCCTCATTTATACTTCGCAGTACTCCTCTTAAACCCACATTGATACACTGTATAGTGATTTTTAACTCTAAGTATCTAAATAACCCTTTACCCTGTTGACATTGTCTATTATATCCAAATAATACAAGTAGGTAAAACAATACAAGTTTTAAAGTAGTCCACTACTGTTAGGATTTTAGACAGTATCCAACTGACATCCTCATTACTGATAATATTCTGTAGGGTTCTGTACAGTATTCCACTAAACTTTATTGATACTCTGTGGTAATGTACCCAAATTACACACTCATTAATACCCTGCTATCATTTATGGCGGGTTTCCTGGCTCTTTAACGTATTATATTTGCAATTCTTCAATGAACATACCAATATTCCTAAAGTAACACATATAACAAGTCCTTCTAAACTCCTGTCTTTTATTTGCCAATCAACCAATCAAGATTCTATAGAAANGGTTTACCTTGATACTCCAGTAATGACAAATTGGTATACAAAAGAATTCTATAGAATCTTGATTGGTTGATTGACAAAGAAAAGACAGGAGTTTTGAAGGAGTTGTTATAGGTGTTACTTGAGGAATATTGGTATGTTCATTGAAGAAATGCAAATATAATATGTTATTGAGCCAGGAAATCGGCCATAAGATAGTATCCCACTAACACACTCATTAATATCCTGTTATTATCAGCGATATCTTAGATAGAATCAGACTAAAACCCTCATTTAAACCCTGTAGTTACTTTCAACAATACCCAAATCACACCCTTATTAATACCCTGTTACAATTTAAGATAGATAGTATCCCACTAAAACCCTCATTACTACTCAGTTAGGATTCAGATAGTACCCCACTAGCACTCTCTTTAATACTCCATTAGGATTCCGGCAGTACCCCACTAACACTCTCATTAATACTCCGTTAGGATTCAGGTAGTACCCCACTAACACCCTCATTAATACCCTTTTATAATTAGAGAAAGTAACCCACTAACACTCTCATTAATACTCAGTTAGGATTCCGGTAGTACACCACTAACACTCTCATTAATAATCCGTTAGGATTCTGGTAGTACCCCACTAACCTCTCATTAATACTCCGTTAGGATTCCAGTAGTACACCACTAACACCCTCATTAATTCTCCATTAGGATACTGGTAGTACACCACTAACACCCTAATTAATATTCCGTTAGGATTCCGGTAGTACCTCACTAACACTCTCATTAATAATCCGTTAGGATTCAGGTAGTACACCACTAACACTCTATTTAATACTCTGTTAGGATTCCAGTAGTACACCACTAACACCCTCATTAATACTCCGTTAGGATTCCGGTAGTACACCACTAACACTCTCATTATACTCCGTTAGGATTCCGGTAGTACCCCATTAACTTCTCATTAATACTCCCTTAGGAATCAAGTAGTACACCACTAACACTCTCATTAATACTCAGTTAGGATTCCAGTAGTACACCACTAACACCCTCATTAATATTCTGTTAGGATTCAGGTAGTACCCCACAAACACCCTCATTAATACCCTTTTATAATTAGAGATAGTACCCCACTAACACTCTCATTAATACTCAGTTAGGATTCCGTTAGTACACCACTAACACCCTCATTGATATTCTGTTAGGATTCAGGTAGTACCCCACAAACACCCTCATTAATACCCTTTTATAATTAGAGATAGTACCCCACTAACACTCTCATTAATACTCAGTTAGGATTCCGTTAGTACACCACTAACACCCTCATTAATACTCCGTTAGGATTCCGGTAGTACCCCACTAAAACTCTCATTAATACTCCATTAGGATTCAGGCAGTACCCCACTAACACCCTCATTAATACCCTGTTAAAATTATAGATAGTACCCCAGTAACCTCTCATTAGTACCCTGATATGATTATAGATAATATCCCACTAACACCCTCATTAATACCCTGTTATAATTATAGATAGTACATACCCACTAACACCCTCATTAATACATAACCTGTTATGATTATTGAAGGTACCCACTAACACCCTCATTAATACCCTTTTAGGATGTTATATAGTACCCAACAAGCACCGTCATTAATAACCTGTTGTGATTTAGAACAGTACCCAAATGACATCCTTATTAATATAGTACCCCACAAACACTCTCGTTAATACCATGTTATGATCATATATAGTACCTCACTATTGCCCTCATTAATACTCCTTTTGGATTTACAAAGTACCCCACTAACACCCTCATTAATACCCTGTTATGATTATTGAAGGTACCCACTAACACCCTCATAAATACCCTATATAATTATTGAAGGTACCCACTAACACCCTCATTAATACCCTGTTCGGATGTCAGATAGTTACCAACTAACACCCTAATTAATACCCTGTTGTGATTTAGAACAGTACCCAAATTACATCCTTATTAATATAGTACCCCACAAACACTCTCGTTAATACCATGTTGTAATTATAGATAGTTACCCACTATCACCCTCATTAATACCCTGTTGTGATTTAGAACAGTACCCAAATTACATACTTATTAATAAAGTACCCACTAACACCCCCACTACTACTGTTAGGATGCAAGTCAGTTACCCTCTAGCTCCCTCACTAATACCCTGTTTAGATTTTGAACAGTACCCAAATTACATCCTTATATTACCCCACTAACACCCCCATCAATACCCTGTCACGATGATAAATGTCAAATGCTTATGTAATGCTGTTACATTAAAACTTATATATTGAATGAGACAAATCATGATTAAAATGGTCTTTAATTTAATTGTAATGCAAGCTTTGTTTTCTTTTCCAGCTGTTCAGAGAAGACATGGTAAATTGAATCAAGGAATATCCAGAAAGATGGAGATTTGATGAATTTTTCACAATAAGGCTGCCATTAGGTGATAGGACTAAGGTTTTACGTGTATCAATTCCCATTTTCCGGCAAGTTTGACGTAGATAATTGATATATAGTATCTAACATTGGCAGAATATTAACCAAGAAAGTAAGCCTTCTTCTCTTTATCTCACACGGCTAATCGAACAAACTTAATGAAGGAAGTAAAGATTTGTAGGATTCAATTTCAAAATTTGATTAAATCGTAGAAATCAGAGCAAAAATAAATTGAATTCTGTCACAGATTTTGTCTTACTCTGTACTGAGGAGTTATTAGAATAAGCATTCATCTAGCCTTTGTTTTAACTTTCCATTAATATTAATTATATTGTCATAGAAATAAAGCCAGTTATGGTCAAAGGTCAATCAAGACTAAATAGTGTACTCCATCATCGACCACTAAAAATTATCTGAAAATGTTCATGTTAATTGTTCAATCATATATAAAAATTATCATCCAGAAACCTTCTGATTTGAGAATTTGTGTTTTTTTTTCCAATGTCAATCTTAATTATTTTTTTTAATAAAAATCCAAAATGAGGCACAATAATAACTACTAAAAGATGTTTTAATGCACAGATGCACATACATTAACCTAAGCTCTAGTAAGGTTTATTAAAAAAAACCAGGGAAGGTAACTCCCTAATATTCAATCATTATGGAAAATGTATCTTAAGTTGGTACGGGGGTCTAAAAACAGTCTGATAGAATTTTCTGATATTTTCATGACTTATACTTTGTTATTAGAGCATACAAAAATTAAAATAAAAATTTGGGGTCACTGTCCATATAAGCTATTTTTTGTTGAAATGATAGGGAAAATAAGCAAATTTTAACAAAATTTAACTTATTTAGGTTACATCAGATAGAATTTTTTAATATTTGGTAAATTATCAGCTAATACAGTAGCTTTTGATGTGCATTAAAAAAATTTGGGGGTCACCGAAGTTATTTTTTAATACATGGCGAAAAACTGATATTTTCTTATTATTTCTTTGCAAATTATCTCCCCTTATTAAAATATATTGCTTTAAAAATACAGTATTCAGCATGGTTACCCACTAAAAATTGCATATTTTTTTTTTCAAAATTAACTATTATAAGGCATTTAAATACATTTTGCCAACATTCCCACAATGAATTCCGTTTTTTCATAAGATGCGCAAGAATCCCTAATTTTCCTCAAGCTCATAAACTACATTTTCTGTTAAGAACTGAATAATAAAAATTCTGAAGTAAAAACAATTTTCTATTTTTGCATAGAATGATTGGAGATGACTATAAACTTCATAGCAAGCTATTGGGACATCAAAAAATTTTGATCTAATGTATAGGCCTGTTCTAGCAAAGAATGTGCTACAGGTTATGGGAGAGGATAATTTACAAGTCTGACAAAAAACACATAAATTTTCTTAGAAATATACAACAGGTGAGCGAAGACAAGGTAATTATATGCCTAGCTATAAATTCATCCATATTCATCAAGAAATACAGGGTATTCACTCAGAAATACAGAACAGGTGACCAAAGGCCAGACTATTCTCATTTTAGAACAGTACTAAAGTAAACATTTCCTAATATCCTACCTCTAGTAAATTCCTGAAACTTTTGATTGGTCGAAAGACATCACTTGCTGACCATGTATATTCCATACTGGGTGACTGATTAAAGATGAATCCCTATATTGTTTATGTGCATTCAGTACTGCAAAGCTATTTGTGCCGTTTTCGTTTATAACATTGGCGCATATGGAGAAGGTAGAACTGCCGGACCATCGAGAATCATGAAGCGTTTTAGTTTTGCAATGTATTATATGGCGCTATCACTGACTGTACATGTTTATTTCAGACATCATTGAATGCATATAAAAAAGAAAATTTGGAATAAACAACTAGAGGCTCTCAAGAGCCTGTAGCTCACCTGGTCCAAAGCTTGCATAGACAATAACCTCAATTTCTTTTTTAAAGATGACCAACTAAGGACAGTTGTGACCAAGTATGGTTCAAATTGGCTAGGTAGTCTCAGAGGAGAAGATCTTTGAATGTATTTTCCCAAAGGGTCCAATGTTAAACTAAGTTCCCCGCTGGCAGCCATCTTGGATAAGGTCCATAACTTCCATCATGAAGATAAAATGTAGTTCTTGACACACTAAACATTTTTGCTTTAAATCTTAACCTCTATCTCAAATCTTTATTTGAATACAAGGCAAAATGTATAAAGTTACAAAAAATTTCACAAATAAAGGGCAATAACTTCTCTTTACCTATTCAGATTTTGTTCAAAATATCTAGGTGGGTAGATCTTGATATACTGAAAATATTTGCAATTTAAAGTTGACCTGTACCTGTAATAGTTTTTTTTTTGATAAAAAAATTTTGAAAATTTCATGGAAAAAGGGCAATAACTCTAAAACGGGTTTTAAGATTTTCTTCAAAATTGCAGGACAGGTAGATCTTGTCATGCTGATCACTTTTACTACATTTCAGATTTTTGATATCTGTAATGGTTTTTCAGTTATTTGCCAAAAACAGCAATTTACCCCCATGTGCTATTTTTAGTAACAACAGCCATATTGTTTGGTCCTCGGACTAATCAAACATAATTTTGAATCTAGATACCCTGGTAATGATTTAGGCCAAGTTTGGTTAAAATTTGCCCAGCAGTTTCAGAGGAGAAGATTTTTGAAAAGTTTGTGACGGACGGACGACGGACACCAACGGATGCCACATGATGGCAATAGCTCACATGGCCTTTTAGGCCAGGTGAGCTAAAAATTTAAAAATGTTGATTAGAATGTTGATGTCTCAGCAATTAAAAGTCGGATACATGTACCATATTGTTAATTCTATGCGAGAGTGAGCAGTTTCATTATCTGCTCTCTTCCACCTCGCATAAAGGGAACTTTATGACTGCTCAAATCTGTTTTAAAAGTATTGGTTTGATATAATATTTCTGAATAAGACATCCCATTATTGAGTAGAAAACTCCATTGATTTCTTAAAAAAAAAAAANAAACAAACAAACAAACAAATAATCTTTGAATGTGTTTTTCAATTTTTAACTTTTCATTTTATCAAAAACAGAAAAAAGTAAAAATGGGAAACGTGTATAAAGTAACAAAAAAAAACCAACAAAGTGACTGCATTAGGAAATGAGACATTTTATTTTGCATAAAAATGAGACAAGACCATCAAATCGGTCCAAAACATCGCTGAAGTTTATATATGAAAAAGCCCTATTTCTTTCCCGCCATTTGTATTGTTCATGCATTTTTGGGAAATATCTGTTTTCTTAATTCGTTAACCCCATGTTTTTATTTGCTTATTTTGTAAAATACAATGAGAAGTTTTTTCTGTCAAAATTTGAACAAATTATTATTGTCAGTTTTTATATATATCGATTTTTGCATTAGGCCTAGCAGTATAGTGGAAAAAAATGGCGGGAACTTATATGGGGACCTAAGTGTAATGGTGTGCTTAAGTAATTGCAACTTTTTTTAATTGTTGAACTCTTCAGCTTTTCAGGTTATCAAAATGCTAATAGAAAAGCAGAATTTGCCAGCGTGTCACACAAAATTGATACAATTAAGTGAAAATAATCCTTCAAAATTTTAAGGAATATGTGACGTCAAAGATCCAATAAAGGTCTACGTCGAGCGCAGCATGATACGACTGTAGCATGTTGACCACTGAAATTTGAACAAGTGTTAACTAAAATGGATGTGGACGCAGCAATTTGCTGGACACAATAAGGACCTTGACACATAAATTAACAGGACACAAACTAGTGAAAATAAAAAATTAGCCCTTTTAATCCCTTATTACTAGGATATTGTAAGAGCTTAGAAATTCTGTTGACTACCATCAAGAGAAATCCAAAGAAAAAACTCAGGTTGAAATCCAATGAAAAATATTTCGAAATATTGCAATTTGGCCCCTTTGACCCATTATAGCTTGGAAACCGAAGAGCAACGCAAAATATACTGCCATATTACTGAAAGCTTACAATGTGATCAATCCAAAGATCAAAATCCCATCAAAATCTAATGAAAAATAAAGATTTCACATATTTCTAATAATTGCAGTTTCGGCCCCCTTTGACCCCTTATAGCTCTGAAATAATAAGAGCTACGCCAAATCCGTTGTAATACCTCTGAAAGCTTACATTTAGAGGAATCCAAAGAAAAAAATCCCATCAAAATCTGATGTAAAATTAGGATTTAACATATTTCTAAAAATTACAATTTTGGCCCCTTTGACCCCTAATAGCTCCGAAACAGTAAGAGCTATGCCAAATCTGTTGACATAAAGCTGAAAGCTTACAATGAGAGGAATCTAAAGAAAAAAATCCCATTGAAATCGGATGAAAAATAAAAATTTTAGGTAATCCGCATGTTTGCAATTTTTGCCCCATTGGGCCCTCATAGCTTTGAAAAGGATCAAGTTATCAAAAATCTAATGGTGCAGCGCTGTATTAATTTTTGATAAGGAATCCACTGCAAAAAATTGCATCAAAACTGGTCTAAAAATAAAGAATTAAAATTTTTGAAATTCGTCCCTTTTGGGCCCCATTTATCTCGTAAATGGTACATGCCACGTGAAATCAGTTGGCATACTGCTGATTGGAAATTTCCTCAGGAGGACACTGAAAGAAACCCCACCAAAATCTGATAAATAATAAAAATTCTACAGTCAAATATGTGAAAACACCAAATTTAACCCTTTTTGGTCACTTTTTTAAAAACGGGTGCGGCAAAATTGACCAAAACTTAGCAAAGCCTTCCTTTTGTGCCAAGGAACATTGTGTTAAAATTTCATAAGGATTGGTCGACTGGAGCTAAAGTTATTGACCATTTTTTATTAGTGAAAACAAGAGGGCATCCAAATATCTAGCAGAAGACAAAGTTTCTTAAATTCTTATTGTCAGTTTTAATAGTGGGATTCAGAAATGAAATAAGAATTTTCCATTTCCAATTTATATCTTTTTTCGTAGATCGGAATTAAAACCATTTTCCTTTAATTGACACATATCGTAATTCAGATTTTTATGTAAAACTTGGCTATTATAAATTTAACTGAATAATTTTTGCTTATTAAAACAATCTTGTAAATAGTCTTGGCCTATTTCAGATGATCAAAAGCTGTAGTAATTATAAGCTTCACTATAAACTTATGTTTGTATATTATATGCTTCATTTATTCCATGATTCTTCAATCAACTGTCAGTAATAAAGCAAAATGATGCTTCCTTCAGATATAATTAAAAGAACAAAAGGTTGGAGTAACCACCCAATGACATGTGTGTCTCAAGAGGGATACTGCAGACTAGCCATTCAATTATATCCTAATTATTGTCTCTCTATTCTAGTTTTTTTGTATGATTATCCAACAAAAACATGAATTTCACATAACAACACAGATGACTTCTGAGAAAAACTAGAGGCTGACATGCTTGTCTCATTTTGGATTTACAATTCCTCACTTGGGTCCAATATTTATTATTAGTTTACAAAGACTGTCATCTTACATTTAGAATTCTACAATGTGTGTTATCTTAAATTAAGGATCAGCATAAAAAATGGACTTTATCCCTAAAGTAGATACTTTTATTATATTTTTTTTTCATACGATTTAAATTTTTCTGTCATTACACAATCTGTATTAAACTGTAAATATATAAATTCATTTATTTTTATTTACTTTTGCTTTAGCTTAACAATTATTTGCCAACAATGTGTGTGATAAAATTCATTTAGAATTCCAACACTGGAAATCTATACTTTTTGTTATGTTTTGTTATGTATGTCTTATTTTACAAATAAATTCTGCTGGAAAAATGTCAAAATCTTCAGTCGTCACACAGAAATGTAAGAACCACCCTAATTAATGCTTCACCATACTCTAATGTAACTGTTCTTAAACGAACATAAATTAATTAGCTTTGTAATTAAGGCCATAATTAGGAATGTTTCTATTAAGATAAAACATAAACACACCTATAGTTAGTACACTGTAGGCTCTCATAACATTTCCCATTTTACATAAATCCATCTCTGATAACATTTTTTTTTAACTTAAAATTATCAAAGTAAAACATGAAAAAAGTCACACTATCTCATAATGTTATCTAAATGTCTGCGTTATAAAAAATATATGATGTGTAAAGTTAACAGGGAAAGTATGGTGGATGAAAAGGGAATGATAGATTTGTGTGATGTATATATAATATTTAAATCAATCATTCTGTCGAAAAATGTTAAAATAAATCATTTGGTATAAAAATCCATTTGTTTTACAATATTACAAAGTTCATGTAGTTTGTTATAGATTGAGCTAGCTTAACTCACACGTTCAAATTCAGAATTTCTGAAAACAAGGTTGTGAGACATGTTTCAGTGCATAAAAATACATGAGACTTATAAGAACTGTGTCTCAGTGGTATCATTCTGCCAGTTTTGTCCAATACTTGTTCATTTAGGTTTCATTTATTAAGAAATTTTACAAAACAGTTATTAAAATGTAAAGAAAGTTCCAAAGTATTTAAAATTGTTATTCCTTATCACTTTTACAACATTTTCATTACAAAAACGTGAACTAAAACACACGAGCTTTAAATCTGTTGCTGGATTTACAGAACACAGATATTATCCAAGGGAGATAATTTGATAAAAGAATTTTACATACATATCACTAGAGAAATTAATATGTCACAATGTATCTCTCTTATTTCAATGGTGACCCCTAATTTTTATTTTGTGTATGTAAACTATATAATGATTTCAAAACACATGCAAAGTATGAACAGAATCTATAATAGATTTTTTTCAAGCTATCCTCTCATATGATCATTTTCTTTTATCATTTCTATGTTTAAGATCCTGAAATTTTCAATTTCAGTTTTTGCCCTTAAATGCACGGTGACCCCCAAATTTTATTTTACATTTTGAACAATAATACAATTATGTTTCTACTCAGAAAATTTCACAAAATTCTATAATAGGAACTTAATACCCTGCAGACACCTTAAGTACCTAGCTATTGGATTGTATGAGGTCTTAGACAATACAACAGTCATTAATAGTTGCAATAAGATGTGCTGGACAACTTTGGAAAGTATCACCCAAAGATCAGTGTCATCCAGTTTGGTCGTAATTGGCCTTGTGGTTTCTTGCAATATATTTTACTCTGAAACTAATTATATGTTCTCCACAGACAAACATGTCTCATCAGACCAGCAACTACCAAACTCAACTCATAGAATAATTGACGAAACAAAGGCAACCATCCTCTTTCTTTTCCTCTTTTTTAAGGTCATAACACCTGAAACCACTAACATTTCACAAGGATTTAAAGTTATAAGATTGACAAGTATCTAGAGATGGCACCAGCACCCATGTTTGGATCATACCATTTTTGTCCTACCTATAGTAAGTTCCTGATTGGTCAGAAGATATAAGCTGACCCTATATATTCCATACCAGGTAACTGAGCATTATACAGGGTCAGTGTCGACCATAAAATGTTGATAAGTGATCTACTACTTGGTATCCTGATAAAGATGCCATGGAGCATATTGCTCTGCTTGTATCCTTTGATGTTATGATAAATATTTCATGGAGCTCTGTATGCTCCATGTGAATTTTATCTTAAAATCAAATGTAAAATACAGGATACAATACACACGGAGCAATATGGTCCTTGGCATTTGTATAGGGTTACCCTCTGTGTACTATGGTCTATACATGGTCAGTAAATTTAATTTTGGACAAGAGCAACAGACTGAATATTCAACAAGATCTAAAACAAAAGCCAAAACTAGTTTTCCAATACTTAAGAAAGCTTTAGAATGTTACTGAACAAAAAAAATGAATTTCTGAGTTGACACTGTGACATTTCTTAATTTCTGAGTTGACTGTGACATAAAATTTACTTACATTTACGTGAGCTCAAATTCCAGCAGAATAAGTAGAAATATATTATGTACATCTGGATCATCTTCCTCCGGCAAGTTTCTATTTTTATTATTTCATTTAAAAATGAAAACAAAACTCTGGAACTAAACCAAAAGAGAAAATTGAAATAGAAATTTAATTTCACATCTAAATGAAGATCTAGAAACTGAACTTATATCTAGACATTTGTCTTGGTCAGGTCTGTGTATTGGTAAAGTTATCAGTAACATTTGTTCACAATAAATAACTCAGACCAACAAATTCTGATTGAAGTTATTTAGATAAGACAAAATATATAGGAGTGCCACCTGATGCATGAAAAACTGCAAAATATGTCATATTACTGTGGGAAATCTGTAACCATGACAAAGTTTTCATCACTAAGGACATCTGGAAGCTGTTGTGTAACTATTTTGTTGTTAATCAGCCATGGTTTGAGTGGATTAGGGAACATTACTCAGGTCAAAGGAGAAAATTATAATTTAAACTATGGGGGTAATTCTGTATAATTTACTCACTCTATGGGGTTAATTTTCTATAATAACTCTGAGACTAGAGGGCAATTCTTATCATTTTTGAAGATGATTTTGTATGGGATATAAACTGAGTAATGTTGTTACCTCTGAGGGTTTATGGAGGTTTACAGCAGAGTTGTGGTAAATGCACTAAATATCTTTTCTGTAATAAGTTAAATCACCACAAAATAGTTTATTAAAGACCAAGGAAGTTCCTGGTAAAGATCAAGTACAGTGAAGCATGATAGGAGTCCATTAAGTCAAAAGCTGGCCTAGAGGCAGGAGTGGAGCAAATCAGAAGGTTCAATGGTGATGGGAAAAATTGTCAAAAGTACCTGCAACAGCTCATCTTAGTCTAGAAGTATTGCTCAGCTAAGCAAAGTAATTAAGTTTAAGGACAAAAACCTAAAACCTATTTTTTGACACCAACCACTAGTGATGTTTCACATCACTGATTATACATTAATTATTGATATCTATCTGCAACAGTTTGCATGCTAAAGTGAAAGTGATTAATTAACCTCAAAATAGATACATGTCATTAATTCGATCATGGAAACCTGCCTTACACAACACATGATATAATCTGAAGTCTGTCATTTCAGGTCATCACAATAAACAGAATAAAATAAACCAAAATGCAAAACGAGCAATATTTGGGTTCAATTCAGTATAAACCTAACATTCACCATCTACTAAAATAGAATTTTCTTAATTTTTGGTGCACCTTCAACAAGAGGTCCCTTTTTCATGAACATGTTTTTATATAACAATAGTGAACTTCAGAAGAATGTTGACTGAATACAGCAGACTGCTTCTTGCTTTATCCAATGGGAACATAACAATGTGTTGGATTACAAGACATATGTCCTTGGTACACCCTTAGTCTTTTGGGGAATATGTATCCCCCTCACATGGTCATAACTATGTGCTGATTTTATATGTTATCATTTTCGCTAGTAGGTGGAACATCATTTTTTCACAGGTGCCATAATTTAAAATAATCGTCATATGAAAATGACATCAAGCTTATATTTCATTTCCAAGTCTTTTCCCTAGATAATCATTTTTTGATACATACAAATCACTTGGTTCACATGTTTAATAACTGTAATCAATAAAATAGAACTTGTATTAACTTTATCAGAGTTACAATAACAACTTGATATTTCACTGTGTTCCCTCCCGTAACGTCATGTTACAATGGCGTCACCAATCCACATCGGGACTACTGCTGTGATGTTACACCGACTATAGAATGTCAACATGAATTGTCAGGCAATTACATAGTACATATAACAATACAGTTACCATTGTATAATTATTGTATTTCTGTGTCATTCTAATGCAAATCATGTTTTTTTTCCTGAAGCATTCACATTTTTACAATGTTGAGTGGAAAGTCTTGGTACAATGTGAAATGTTCATGTCAAGTAAGCTTACAGGTAAAATAAATTGTCCAAATGCTTGTATCTCTGTTGGTTCAAATAATAATTAAGCCTAAAAAAATTCTATACATTAATATCTATTTCATTTTTTACCTAAAATTAAATAAAAAATAATAAATAAAATAGCTTAATTCACCCAAAAACATCCTGACTTATGAAAAAATGTACTTCAGTAATATAATCAGGGCCTACAGCTTTTAGTATCTAATTTGGCAAAAACAGTTATTGCTGTAAATGATAAGGATTTTTTTTAAAAAGGAGGGGGGATTGGGGCATTGACTAAATTTCTTAATGTTTGTTGGCAAGCTTTTTTGGGGGGAGGGGTTAGCCTATGTTGGCTTGAATAACTACCATTGTGTTGGCATAAAACTGTTCGCCCATGAGAGCTGAAATATGGCTCCGGACTTTGTATGTTGAACTTGAAGCAAGTATTTGCCTTCTTGACTAATTAAGTAATAATTCAGCTTTATCAGTTAACACCACTGAGATTAATCTCTCATCAACAGTTGATGAACCTGACCACTTTAATCAACATACATCATCTATAATTCCTTATCATTTTATTACACATATTTATTACACCTATAAACATTAATCTCTCTAAACATGATAGATTTAATACTCAATGATAAACAATTGGAAGTGTGCCCCTCACATTACATCCTGACAGTTTAACTACTTAATAACATGTCCCAAAGAGTGTGCCCCCTGATATTGATACTCTGTGTGGTACAGTTAATATAGTAATAAATATCCCCTTGTTTGTGTAAATATAAACAAATACTGACAGTTACAGGTCAGATAAGGCCAGTCAATATCAATGATATCTCCCTTCAGCTACTGTATCCCTGTCAGTTAGTGTTCCTGGAGGTGTGTAAAGATTAACACCTTGTTAACAGCTATTTGATTAGCCAGCTGTTTGATTACCTATGAAGAACTTTGTATAAATTTGATATTAATCAGCATGGAAAAGATAACACTGTGTATTCATCTAAACATTTATCAGATTTCAATGAAATTAAAAAAAAAAAATGTTATTCTGTGGAATCCATAATGTGAGGGCTTCTTACCACCCAGTAAATAATACCTGTCTGCCCATTAAATAAAAAATAATATGATCGGCCCAATAATTTCAGTTTTTCATTGAAGGTCAGGTTTTTAAAGTGGGTATCTTTCTTAAAGAGCTTCTTACTAGTCAAAAATGAATGAATTTTTTACAAGAATTTATAACTTTGAAAAAACCCTATGCACTATTATTAAACTTGAGAAGTGCGTTTAATGTTCAATCAAAAATTCAGGAGAAGTGGTGCCTATAAACTCAATTTTGGAAAATTTCTGAAACAAAATTAGCCATAACCTAAGAAAAGTTGGTTGACCATTCTGAAAAAAAAATGATATTCACAACTTCAATGCACATATTATGGCAAAGAATTCTATATCAGATAAATGATCTAGAAAGAAGATCAGCAAAAACACTTAATTTTACTAAATTTTAAGTCAAAACTTTGTGAGAAAAATTGAACTTTCTGACGACACGATATGCATGGGTTAACAATCCTGTGAAGTCTGGATGCAATTGAATAAAAGATGTAAGAGAAGTGGTGTCCATGAAATTTTGTTATTAATGGACAACAGATGGAAAACAAAAACTCAAAGACAAGGAGACATATTTAACTGAGTCAATATATATTATCATTTTTTTCTTTTTTTTTCTTTTTTGTTAAGGGTTTTCCCCCCAAAAAGCCCTGATAATTCCATGAAAAAAAGCTTAATTACAGCATGATTATGAAAATACATCAGAAAAATTTTGTCAGGTCATGTATTGCTGTATGTAAATATAATTTTTTTCTTTTGCTTGGTGGGGATTCAGTTCCACATAGCTTAATATATGAGTCCATCATTATCATAATATAAGATTTGTTGTAAATATAGAAAAGTTTCAAAAATAAATACTGGACTGTGTTCATGTGTAGTAAAAAGACACTTATGAATCCAAACCACTATTAACTAATTTAAATATAAACCTTCTTGAAACATTGAAAATATGCAGTTTATTATAAACCATGCTAAAGAGGAGCTAATTCACAAAAGTAGTTTTACACATAAGTGTAAATTGTAACATTTTATTTACCCTAAGCATTACTTATATTCTTAATACCAAATGTCAGATAGCTGGAACTTTACACTTACATTGTAAATAAAATAGTGCATGGTTTCCGGCATTCCATGACCTTTGTAAAATAAATATATATCTTGTCTCCTCAGCACAAGAGATGTGTATTTATATTCCAGTGAACAGACTGCCTATCTAACTAAACATAAAGGCCAACATACTGGGTATAATATTACTTTTATAATAACAATGCAGAAGTTTCATGATTTTTACTGTTGAGGCCACTATAGAAAAATTCCTAGATTGTCATCCAACATTTTGAAAAAAAAATAGAAAATGTGTCTGTAAGCCACGGATGCCCCGCCAATAAACTTATCGCAAAAGATAACCTAAGTCACCCAAACAAAAAAATATAGGACAAAGTCACTTAACTGTCAATGATTTGGGAAGTACTGATCAAAATGATTAATTTGCTGAAACAACATTGGTTTATAAATGTGAAGTTGTTTAGAAAACGACCTGAACTCATAATTTGACCAAAGTCTTTCATGCATAAAATATAGGTCATGGACACCAAATTGTTAGTGAAACGGGTAGTTCTTCTATAGATGAATGTTTCAGTAAAATATCATGATGCTACAATACATAGTCGTTGAAAAACAGACTTAACTTAACTCGCCTAACAAACTTATAAAACCTTTAAATCGTCTAATTCATAAGGGTTATAATTACGGTATTGTCGTCAAGTCATTACGTATGGCCTTCTTTGGTATTAACATTTTGATAGGGTCTTTGCATTTTAACTAAACACATTCTAAATTTCTAAAATCAGTATTGCATGGACACGGTTTATGTATTCCGGTATATACATGAAATCATTATGCTAAACTCCTCACAGGAAGGGATCTTGATGGAAGCTGTATACTGAGGGTACATAACTTAATTTGTCAGTTGGTAATGGGTCTGGAGCTGGCATGTCAGTTAACTGCTGGTAGTCTCTTGTGATTTCATGTTTATGTCCGTATATTTAGTTCTTTCAGTTTCATTTTTCACAATTGACTCAGTTCTGTTGCCAACTGAATTTTACTGTTGTTACAATTGTTTTTTTGATTTATCACATTGGCTATAGGGGGAAGGTTTGGATCCAATAAAACTAGTTGAACCCCGTCGCAGCAGGTTTGGGCCTACCCCGTCGCAGCAGGTTTGGGCCTGTCCTAAGTCAGGAAATTTATTAAGCCTTTGTGTGTCTTGTCTGTTTTCTAGTTAGTTCACTTTATGTCTATGGGAGTCTAGGATGATGTTTATTTCGCTGAACTTGATTACTCTTTATTTAGGGGCCAACTCCGACCTGCCGTTGGGTGTGGGGTTTCCTCATCGTTCATTGAAGATCTTATGGTGGCTTTGAGTTGTTATTACTCCCCTTTGGGTAGTTGTCTCTTTGACACATTCCCGTTTCCCTTCTTTTTCCTATTAAATGCAAAAGTTAACCAAAGTCACTGAAGCATAAAATAAAGGTCAAAGCCACCTAATTGTCAATGATTTGTATAGTACTCATCAAGACAATTAACTTGATGAAACATCATTGTCTTATAACATGTAGTTGTTGAGAAATGGACTTTAATGCAAGCGTAAAATGTAGGTCAAAGCCACCTAATTGTCAATGATTTGGGTAGTACTCATCAAGGAATCATCATTGTCTTATAATGTGTAGTTGTTGAGAAATTGACTTTAACGCAAAACTTAACAAAAGTCACTGAAGCGTAAAATGTAGGTCAAAGGCACCTAATTGTCAATGATTTGGGTAGTACTCATCAAGGCAATTATTTTGATGAATCATCATTGTCTTATTATGTGTAGTTGTTGAGAAATTGACTTTAACGCAAAACTTAACAAAAAGTCACTGAAGCGTAAAATGTAGGTCAAAGGCACCTAATTGTCAATGATTTGGGTAGTACTCATCAAGGCAATTATTTTGATGAAACATCATTGCCTTATAATGTATAGTTGTTGAGAAATGGACTTTAACGCAAAACTTAACCGAAGTCACTGAAGAGTAAAATGTAGGATAAAGGCACCTAATTGTCAATGATTTGGGTAGTACTCATCCAGGCAATTAATTAGATGAAACATCATTGTCCATTATGAGTAGTTGTTGAGAAATGGATTTTAACACAAAACTTAACCAGAGTCACTCAAGCATGAAATGTAGGTCAAAGAGTCAAACTACCTAGTGAACTCTGTAGTACTATCAAATATATACCTACTGACCTACTATCAATGTTCTGGACAAGGGTAACACTATATGCCCCTTCCACATTCATGGGCGGGGCATAAAAATAAGGCAAGGTGTGTGAATTTTACTTTACCTACTTTTATTTAGGTAAAAATGCTGTAAATTTGGAAGAAACTGACCAAATATTATAATAATAAAAAATTAAAATGAATTTTGCTCAGAATGTCAAAGAAATCTTTTTGAACAAAAAATAACTGCATGAAATTAGTATAATATTGTGAGAAATGGTCAGACAAATTTATATTGCTGATGGTATATAAACAGTGCATTATTTCTGACAGAGTTTATACTGTATATCATTTGCATCCTTGAGTATTGTGTGTGCATAAAAAATCAATCATTTTATAATAAATGGAAATGAATGTTATCTTTGGCTGTGGGTATTTCGGAATTTTATCATTTGTTTTATGCTCTTTTAAAAAGCCTAGCCGAGCAAGGTGCCAAATTTGGGAATTTTTCAAATTTCTGGTTGCACTATGTCCCCTAGCTACGTTAACGTAACCCTCAGTCCACTTATGTTCCCATGATGTAGTGGACTGAGGGTTATGTTTTCGTATCTACATGTCCCCTCCTTTGAGAGTGCCTCATTTGAATAAAATTATTTCAAACACTTACAGAAAATTTGTACTGTTATTACCCTAACTTGACATTATCCAGGGATACTAGGGGTCAATGTTCCTACCCACGTCACCCTTAATATATCAGTACTTATTATCAGAACAGGTGCTTCAATATGATCAAAGACATTAGATGTATTTTATAGAATGTTTTCAAAGCTTGAACCAATTAAAATAAAATGTCCTACAAAGAGGTCTTACCTTATAACTTGTAACAGACACATTTACCTTCGTACAGTGAAAATAAACACTTTACCCTCACAAGATACAATATTCAAAACATATGTTCATCTACTAACTTATTAAGACTTGAAGGGTTAACAGATTATGCACAGTGCAATTTAGCACTCCATTCTCAAAGTTGTATATGTCTCTGTTGGAGCTTATTTAATTATCGCATTTCCTGCTTCGTTTGTGTCAGTGCTATATCATGCTTTTTGGTAATTGGACATATCATTTTTGACTAATTTTATTACTAACTAGGAAAGTATTTTGGAGAGTTCCAGAGTAATATCACTTTAAACCTTTATATTGTATAGATATTGGCAAGCTTGAGTCTGACCGGAGTAATTAAGAAGCTTTTCTACTTGAATATTGGGCTCCAGACATCTTTTCTATACTGTTTCATTACCTTGATGGCCAATTTCAATATATAATTTACTTACACCTTTTTGACAAGGAAATAATTTTAGTATTCTTATTATAATACCACTTAGAAATGAACTTAAACAGCTCTTAAAAAACAAAATTCATTAAAAACCTGATGGAACTGACAATAAAATGAAATTCATTAATATTTATAATTCCTGTAAGTAGACAGTGTTCTGTTATATTAATTATTTCAGTATGAAAACATGTTTTGGTTGTTAAAAAAATAAGGAAATCTGTACCTTTTCATGCTATAAGAAAAGTACTTACTGGTTTAATTAACTTTTATAAATAAATTTGCCTAATTTAGCTAGATTATATTGCTTTGCAGCACAACTCAGATACAGAAGGCTTGATATTTCCTTTCTGATGGATAGATAAGAACCACAACATTTTGTCAAATTTGCAAAAAATACACACAGTCTAAATTGTTTAAAGTTTGTAATACAGTAAAGCTTGTATTTCCCAATGTTAATGAAAATTTTTTCTAGAATTGAACCAATATTAATTCTGATAATTACCACTGATACTTTTTACATTTGTATTGCAGTGTTTGTAGGATCAGATCTTTATACCAGATCAAAATATTTGGACCAGTCTTGGCCATATTATGTGACTGACATCACACTGTTGATGGTGTGACAGTGAATGTAAAATGAAGAACAACATAACATTTCCTATATAATTACACCTTATGCAAGTAAGCTGTAATTAGTTCATAGCCATTGTATTTTTTTGCAAATACCCCTCCACTGTGGTAATTGTCCCAGAGTCATCTGTGCCCTTTAATGATATAGAGGCATTCGATGTAATTAAACAGATATATCATGATAAGTCGGGGTATTTGCCAAACATACAAGTCTTGGGTCTAAATTTCCCTCGCCTTTCAGCCTTCGGAAATTTGACCACCCCGTGACTTGTATTTTTGGCCCCTTCTTATCATGATATATCTGTTCAATATGTAACCTTGCACTGTCAGAATCTTTTCCAATATACTTTTATTCCATACACATTCATTGTAAAAGGGTCTGAAAAATCTTGTCACATAACACCAAAAATTGACGATAAAATTACAGTGCTTTAATTTTTGCTAAAATATGACAGTTTTCGATTAAGATGTATAATCTTTGTTCAAAACATTTAAAATATTTTTTTAAAAATAACCCTGACTTCAATACCTGGAAGTTTCAAAACTATCTATAGTTAAATAATTGTATATCAATATATATTTGTTTTCTTCTGTGTTTTCTCACAAAAATTGCATAAAATATGTGTACAAATGTATAATTACATTTTTTTTTAGTGAATAAGATTTTAATTTTACACAGTTTTTGCATTTCTGGTCATCAAAATGAACAAATGATTGGTACTGAACACCAAATACAAATATTTAAATTAATATTCAAGGGTCAAATAAAAAAAAATAAAATATAAACAAATAGGTTTTATCAATAATTGAAGAAAACTGCAGAATTCCCCAAGTATTTTCTTATTGTAACAAGTCAATAGAGTGTGCAAATAACAGATTCTGTACTAGATCAATATCAACTGTACTGTGTTTTTGTATGTCTTAAAATTAAAAAAAAATTGTAGAGTTTACATCAAGAAATATTGTTCCTGCAGGTCAACCAAAGAGAGAAATCTCATTCAAGTTCAATTTACTTTTTAATTTGTATCTGAGTATTTTGGGTGTTAGGTGCTACAATATATATATAACTGATCTTGATATCTTATTTATAAATTTTGTCTGACTTACCTTGGTTTAGGAATTATCCTGCAGATCCTGTATATATATATCTATGTTTCCACTGTCAGAGAATTCTCTGCAATAAAAATATCTACTCTGTCATGGTACTGGCTATAACTGGGAATACTGGTGTCATCACAGCTAGTAATAAAAATAATTTTGTTAAATTATTCACAAGATGCTAAATATCCAAAGGAAAACTTAGCACATCAGCATCGCTATGGTAAATCTTATAAATATAATTAATAACTGTATTCACAAACCCAGTTATTATATCGTAATCGTTTATCAACAAAATATTTCCACTGTGAAGTATAGAGCAAAAATGTATATATAATCAACTTTATAATAGGTAACTTGTTTCTGGAAAAAGCTTCTCAGATCATTAGAAATATCACAACTTTACGAATTAGTTAGAACAAAATTATGTTTCACGTCTTCATTGCATGTGTTTATATAAAAATCCCAACATACTTCAGAAACTAAACAAACAAATGCTGTTAGAGACACAGAGAGTATGCTTGAACTATTTGTAGTTTATACATGTTTGTACTGCACACGGTGTGGGGTATTACTATTGTTTTTGTTACTTTGGACAAACCTCTGGCATGGTCATTAGAAACTTCCTTTCTAACATACAGATGAAGTCAGCAGAACTTCTATTGTTTACACAAATATCTTCCCGTCTCATTCCCAACATTTTTTTCATTAATATCCTCATTAATAACTTTGGTATATATTGTGCCATTTCTTATATTCATCCATTTAATCTAGTTTTCTGGGTGTCTAGACAGGATATGCAGAAAGAACCATTATATAAGCAGAAAAATTTAAATTACAAATGAGGGAGAAACAGTTATGTAATACAAATATACACTGCCAAATGTTACAGTGTGATAAAGTAGAATTAATCCCATACGGTCCTGCAATGACAACACAGTGGTCTGGAGACGAGGCTTCAAAACATTTATTTTCAGTGGTTTAATTGTGTACACCTACCTTTGGGTACTGAAAGAATGCTAAGTTCTTACCATCTGATCTCTAAGCTGTATCTTTTCTTTTTTCCTGCAATATAAGAATGAAATATCAAATTAAAAGACCTGTTAACGAGATTATTTTGATGAATCTACTGGGAACTTTTACTAGTATGAAATGGTAATTAATATAAGCAATTATCTAATTAATTATAACATCTAATTAACACACATGTTACATCTGCCAAAACTTTCAGGATATTGTCTTGGATATGAAAACCAACCAAGATTCCTGATTTATTTCTGCCAGTCAATACTTTTGGTCATTGTAAAAGCAAGTTTACAAATTGGATGAAACATTGTGAGATCTTAGCAACAATCCAACTTTTTAATATTTTTTTAATATTTTCTTTCTTGTGAATTTAGCAAAAATAAATTGTTTGGTAATAACTTTCTTGACACCCAAGCTGCTTACCAACATCATCTTAATTTTAACACCCAAGCTGCTTACAAACATCCTATGACTCTGGTTATCTATATTTTAAACTTCAAAGTGAACCATCACCCTCTCACAAAATGTATGGTAGGATTACTCAAATGGCATGCTGCATTTGTCTTACTATTTCTTTAATAAACCAACAAAAGACACAACAACCAGAATACTGTTTTATTTGTCCACATGTTTCCCCGTTTTGTGTGGTGTCATAAGGGCCTAGATTTTTTAAGTGACTAGTATTTCATTTTTGTTCCTGTATCTGTCTTATGGGGGTCTCGATGGGGTGGGTCCCTTTCCCGAAATCCCTTCAATTTTTTTGTTACTTTCCCGTTTCCTGGGCAGGAAAATATTTTACAAAGACTCTTAAAAAAAGACACCTTTTCCCATTTCATAGACTTAATTTTCAGTGGTTCCTGCTTTACACTCGACATCCTTTTCACATGCACTTTTTTCGGTGATCCCGATTCCGGCTTACTTAAAAAGGCCAATCCTGCTTCCAGCTTCAACCCCATCAAGACCCACTCTTATGCTTCTGAGGATTTTTCCACTATCCCAAAATTCTGTAAAGATCTGCCTACCTAGTACCCTAAAACCTAAATATAGATATTATTTTATTAATTTCTACCGAATTTGGTTGAACCAGATGTATAAAACATTTTAGCTAGTTTCTCCAATATGACATGGACATTATATACAATGAATGAAGCTAAAATATTGACACTCAAGAAAAAAACAGAAACTGAATGGCAAATAGGTATATCTGTAGGTATAATTGTATGTGACACTTCAAAATGTCAAGCTTGGCAAAAGTAAACTTATTTCTGAAGTAAACCAGATTCAAAAGTCCTCTTATTCTAAAAGTGTTTGAAAGTTGATAAACATTCTGACAAAATATTTACAAGCATTAGAAGCAATATGCCAGTATTAATCATGATTTAATACAATTTCAGTTGACTGAGTTTAATTTCAATTATAAATTTCACTCTAAATTGACACCCTACTTTTTACATAATTCCATGGCAAATAATCTCAACAATAGAATAATTCCATTAAATTACCAATCAAAGTATTAACACTAACTCAAGTTCTATACTTTTGTAATGAATATTTCCAATTATTGACAAATTCATGTTTTTTCCCTTTGATCTGATCAACAGATATTGCTGTAATACTATAACATATAAGGCATAGATGTCACTCAAATAATGTGCAGTTACAGGTTAACAAAATGAGGTGTCTACAGAAATTATCACTAGCACTAGTATTACTGATCATCCTATCAGACTCCCTGTGATGATATGCATGCAATATGTTCTGTCCAAGCTTTCAATCAAGAATTTGTATATGCTTGTTGTCTCATTGACATTTACACAGTATCTCATACTGCACAGCAGAGCACCAAACTGACAACGGCCATTACATGCTCCTACTGAAAGGCTTATCTTCAGAACATTAATGATGACCCTCCAGCTAGATAGACCAACAGATACAGCAACAAACTGACAAC
>MJUU01035810.1:91113-102925 GCA_002080025.1 Modiolus philippinarum | reverse complement strand
TAGATAGACCAACAGATACAGCAACAAACTGACAACAGCCAGTACATGCTCCTACTGAAAGTCTTATCTTCAGAACATTAATGATGACCCTGCAGCTAGATAGACCAACAGATACAGCAACAAACTGACAACAGCCAGTACATGCTCCTACTGAAAGGCTTATCTTCAGATCATTAATGATGACCATCCAGCTAGATAGACAAACAGATACTGCAACAAACTGACAACAGCCAGTACATGCTCCTACTGAAAGGCTTATCTTCAGATCATTAATGATGACCCTCCAGAAAGATAGACCAACAGATACAGCAACAAACTGACAACGGCCAGTACATGCTCCTACTGAAAGGCTTATCTTCAGAACATTAATGATGACCCTCCAGCTAGATAGACCAACAGATACAGCAACAAACTGACAACGGCCATTACATGCTCCTACTGAAAGTCTTATCTTCAGGACATTCAAATGATGACCCCGCAGCTAGATAGACCAACAGATACAGCAACAAACTGACAACAGCCAGTACATGCTCCTACTGAAAGGCTTATCTTCAGAACATTAATGATGACCCTGCAGCTAAATAGACCAACAGAGAGAGCAACAAACTGACAACAGCCATTACATGCTCCTACTGAAAGTCTTATCTTCAGAACATTTATGATGACCCTGCAGATAGATAGACCAACAGATACAGCAACAAACTGACAACAGCCAGTACATGCTCCTACTGAAAGGCTTATCTTCAGAACATTCAAATGATGACCCTGCAGCTAGATAGACCAACAGATACAGCAACAAACTGACAACAGCCATTACATGCTCCTACTGAAAGGCTTATCTTCAGATCATTAATGATGACCCTCCAGCTAAATAGACCAACAGATACTGCAACAAACTGACAACGGCCATTACATGCTCCTACTGAAAGGCTTATCTTCAGAACATTAATGATGACCCTCCAGATAGATAGACCAACAGAGAGAGCAACAAATGGTAGACATGCAATGTTTATATCTCTTATGGTAGCCCCACAGACAGACATACATAAAGCAGACAGACAAATGGACATGCAAGGTTTATATATTGGAGACACTTATGATGATAGTACAAATAAGGCCACATAAAATTAATTAACAACCAGCCCCATTTTTTCTAAGCTAAATTTTTTAATTTTCAATTATTCAGAAATTTTCTTTAAATTTCTGTCAATTTTAGTGAAAATCAGTAAAAAAAATAAAATAAAAAACCTTCCACCCACCCCAGATTTTTTGTTACAGGTGGATGAGAATCTACAAATTAACTTGATAGAAACTAAACACACAGATGCATGGACTTACAATTGGAAGGACATAAAGACTTTGTCTCATATGCATTCACTCCATATCCTATCATTTGTTAAAAAACAAAATGCAGGGCATAAAACTGAAATAGATCAAAATTTTCCTATGCTATAGATGAGGGATATAAGCATTGTGTTTTATCCAAACACTTAATAAACACTGACAAATAGACATAAAATCAAAGGTTTAAATTTACAAATATAAAATAAAAGTAGGTTGGTCAATCAAAATCAATATATTTGAAATTTTCCTTGCAAAAATAATACATTAGTCACAATAGCAATGTTCTTTGATGATAAAATGCTCATCTGGTTCTTCTGTTTTCTGTTTCCTAAAATTCAAATTACATTGTAAAGCAATAAATACATTTCAGCTAGATTCATATCTTCATGATTTGACCATACCGATGTTGACTTTTTCCTAGATTGACTCACTTACAGTGTGACAGGTGCTGTTAACAGAGCAGGACATGCTTACCCTTCCGGAGCACCTGATGTCACTCTCAGTTTCATGGGAGTTCACACTGTGAGTTCCTTGGTTTTGAATGTTGTCTTTTTTATTTCTGTGCTTTATATCTGTCTAATGTCATTGTTTTCTGTGTTCTTGTTTTGGCCATGTATTTGGACTTCCAGTTTTGTAAATACCACTCCTTTGTTCCTTCGGTTTTCTACTGCTGTTTTTTCCAAAATAACTGAAAGTTAAACTGAAAATTTTGTAAAATTTTTTTGTTATAAAGTTTCTATAATACATACATAATAAAAACATGAATTTGATTTTACTATGGCTATAATTTTTATATTTTCTCAATATCAAAGATCAATGAAACAAATAAAAAGAAAACTTACTGACATGATATCTATCTATAGAGGAAACGCAGGCATCAGTGAACTGATTATATCTCCTCCATATCTACAAAGACAAATGGCAAAAAATATCATTATAAAAACATCAACACCTTCACCAAGGGGGGAACAATAAATTTTAAAAGTTTTCATTTTATTGTTATATGTGAGAGTGTTGAAATATCTGCCCGAACATCAATCACACTCCCCCCTGTCTTACTCATCTGAGTACCAATAAAATAAATATATGTACATGTTAAAACAATAACGTGTATATGATTTTCTCCTTAAGACCAACATTTCCTATGTTTACTAGGTAATTAGCGTTTTCTTCAAAAGTTCAATTACTCATTAGGGACAACAATTACAGAAGTGTTGACAAAATTTCCATATTTTACTAAAATTATGTAACTGATTTCAATTATAGAATCCTGCACAAGATTTATCATAACTAATTCAATTAAAATGGAGGAACAATTATTCTATGTGCTCTTTTCCATGTCCCTGAAATTCATTTATTACAGGAAGAAACACGTTTGAAATCCATTGAAAGAAAATGCTTAAAACAAAGCCGATTTAATGAGTAGAAATATTTTTATTATTGACATTATTACGCAATTCATTCCCAAATGTGATCCTGTGTGTTTTACCATAAGATAATGATGTTCAAAAAAGTAATTCTTATTTAATTTAAATTCTAACCTTAACAGCTAAGAGTATCAACAAGCTTTCACAAATCTTGCTTAAGAAATCATAAGAGGATTCGTATCTTATAGCAGTAGTAAAGGGAGATAAATCAAATTCTATACACATCCAAAATTATTTCACATCGAAAAACCTTTCAGAAATTGATCATTTGTATATTACCTGAATTTAATTACCACAATGCATTACCATACTGATACATATGTGGAAAGCAACTTTAACTAGAGTTACTGTGGCCTAGTGGGCCACGGATACCCCCACCCCCCATACAAATTGCACATCTACAATATGTAATTAAGGTCCAGCATAAGTTTCATGAAGTTCTGATAAGTGGTCAAGAACTGGAGAAGTGGATACCAGGTATTTACCATATGGTTTGCATTGAGGTAAAGAGCTAAAATGACAAAGTCCAAAACACATAAAAATTTGCCAAAAAAGGAATAATTGGAAAACAAAATGTGTACTGCAAATCTACAATATGTAAAAAAGTTCCTGCATAAGTTTCATTAAATTCGAATCAGAGGTTTAAGAGGAGCAGTGGATACCGTGTGGTTTGAATTTCAAGAGCTAAAATGATTAAGTTGAAAATATGTCAAAAAATTTGAAAAAAAAATTTGGAAAACAAAAGCGTAGTGCACATCTACAATATGTTATTAAGCTCCTACATAACTTTCATGAAATTCCAATCAGTGGCTTAAGAGGAGTAATGGAAACCATGTGGTCACCATATGGTTTGCATTGAGCTAAAATGACAAAGTCCAAAACATGTCAAAAATCTAAAAAGAAAGGAATTATTGTAAAACAAAAAGCACAGTGCACATCTACAATATGTAATAGAGCTCCTGCATAAATTTCATGAAATTCCAATCAGTGGTCAGGGAGGAATAGTGGATACCAGGAGGTCACTATATGGTTTGCATTAAGCTAAATTGACAAAGTCCAAAACACATAAAATATCTGGTTAAAAGGAATTTGGGGAAAATAAAAGTGTAGTGCACATCTACAATATGTAATGAAGCTCCTACATAAGTTTCATGAAATTCCAATCTGTGGTTTAAGAGGAGTAGTGGATACCATGTGGTCAACATATGGTTTGCATTGAGCTAAAATGACTTAGTCCAAAACATGTAAAAAATCTGGAAAAAGGGGAATTATTGAAAAACAAAAGGCATAGTGCACATCTACAATATGTTATTAAGCTCCTGCATAAGTTTCATGAAATTCTGATCAGTTTTTTAGGAGGAGTAGTGGATACCAAGTGGTCACCATATGGTTTGCATTGAGCTAAAATGACAAAGTTCAAAACATGTAAAAAATCTAGAAAAAAGGGAATTATTGGAAAACAAAAAGCGTAGTGCACATCTACAATATATATGTAATGAAGCTACTGCATAAGTTTCATGAAATTCTGATCAGTGGTTTAGGAGGAGTAGTGGATACCATGTGATCACCATATGGTTTGCATTGAGCTAAAATGACAAAGTCCAAAACATGTCAAAAATCTAGAAACAAGAGGCTCTCAAGAGCCTGTATCGCTCATCTGGGCCATTGCTGACAAATACAGTCAAAAATAATAATACCAATGTTGAATGCCAATCATGAATCTGTTCAGACAAGCCAGACACATTTTAAGAAGGGGACAAACTAAGGTCCATTGTGACCAAGTGTGATTCCAATTGGCCAAGTACTTTCAGAAGAGAAGATCTTGGAATATGTTTCCCCATAGGGTCCAATGTTAAACTAAGTTCCCCGCTGGTGGCCATCTTAGATGATGTGCAGACTTGCCGGACTCATTTTTGAAAGGGAACCACCTAACGACTATTCTGGCCAAATTTGGTTCCGATTGGCTCTGCGGCTTCAGAGAAGAATATCTTTGAATACCTTCCCATAGGGTCCAATGATAAAACCAGGCTTCACGCGCTGGTGGCCATCTTGGATATGATGCGGACTTGACAGACACTTTTTTGAAAGGGGACCAACTTAGGACTATTGTGAACATCAAGATCTATTTGGAAACCAAATTTCATTGAAATCGGACAATGTTGAATTTTCCCGCCTTTTTTGGCGGCCATTTTGAAAATGGTGGTCAAGGAACAATTTTCAACATCAGTTTTGAAGTCGCCACAGCATGGCAAACATTTCATCAATTTACACTTAACCTTCATCTTCTATAGTTTTGGAAATAATAGATGAAAAATACGAAAATTTAAAAAATTCGGTGAGAAAAGGGCAATAACTCCTACAAAGGTTTATGGATTTTNGTCAAAATTGCAGAGCAGGTAGATCTTGCTATAGTGATCATTTTTACTACCTGTAAGAATTTTGATATCTGTAACGGTTTTTGAGATATTTGCAAAAAACAGCAATTTACCCCCGTGTTCTATTTTTAGTAACAGCGGCCATGTTGTTTGGTCTTTGGACTAATTGAACACAATTTTGAAACTGTATACCCTGGTGATGATTCAGGCCAAGTTTGGTTACAATTGGCCCAGCAGTTTGAGAGGAGAAGATTTTTGAAATTGTAGACGAACAATGTATAAAAGAGCAAAAATTTGACAATAAAGGGCAATAACTTCAACATGGGTATTCAGATTTGCTTCAAAATTTTCAGAGGGATAGATCTTGGTATGCTGAACATTTTTGCAATTTCAAGTTGGCTTCTATCTGTTATAGTTTTCCTAATAAAAAATTAAAAATATTAAAATTTTGAAAATTTTACGGAAAAGGGGCAATAACATGGGTCATCGGATTTTCTTCAAAATTGCACGGCGGGTAGATCTTGTCATTCTGTTCATTTTTACCCTTTGTCAGATTTTTGATATCTGCTACGGTTTTTGAGTTATTTGCCAAAAACAGCAATCTACCCCTACGTTCTATTTTTAGTAACAGCGGCCATGTTGTTTGGTCCTCGGACTAACCGAACACATTTTTTAAACTACATACCCTGGTGATGATCCAGGCCAAGTTTGGTTTCATTTGGCCCAGTAGTTTCAGAGGAGAAGATTTTTGAAGAAAAGTTTACGACGGACGGACGACGGACGACGGACGCCAAGTGATGGCAAAAGCTCACCCTGGCTTTAGCCAGGTGAGCTAAAATGGGAATTATTGGAAAACAAAAAGCGTAGTGCACATCTACCAAATGTAATTAAGCTCCTGCATAAGTTTCATGAAATTCCGATTATTGGTTTGAGGAGTAATGTATACCAGCTGTTGGGTACAAAAAGAGGGACGGACGGAAGGACGGACACCATGAACACTATATATACCTCCCGCAAAGCGGGGGGTATAATAAAACAGACTTGTCACACTAAATGTTCAATACATTTATATTATTTTTATGTATTTTAATAGTTTCAAAACAGAATTTTTAAAGACTGATTGTTTACATTTGGTTACTTCAAAACATTGTGGCTGAATTTGGTTACTTCAAAACACTCTTGCTGACTTTGGCCTTCTAACAATAATTACCTGATAAACGTTTAATGGAGTATTATTGAGTTATTTTTTGCTACACAGATTTAAAGTCATCATGGGTAGGAAGTTATTCAAGGATTACTGTAACTTATTTTAGTTCAAATTTTCCTAGTCGTTTCTGAGATCTTTAATTATGTTTCCTACAGGGTTTAAAGTTAAATTATGTTTCTGGCTGGTGGCATCTTGGATGAGGTGAGAACCCAAAAACAATTTTTAATGGGGACCACCAAAGGACTTTTGTAATCTTAGTTTGTTCCAATTGGCCCAATAGTTTTAGACGAGAAGATCTTTAAATGATAAAGGGCTATGCTGAGTGCAGTATGATACGACCGCAGCATGTCGACCACTGAAATCTTAACAAGTGTAAACTAAAATGAGTGTGGACACAGTACATTGCTGGACACAATAAGGACATTGACACATTAATTAACTGGTCACAAACTAGTGAAAATAAAAATTAGCCCTTTTAATCCCTTATTTATAGGATATCGTATATATGTAAGAGCTAAACAAAATCTGTTGACTACCAACTAAAAGCTTACATCAAGAGAAATCCAAGGAAAAAACTCGGATTGAAATCTAATGAAAAACAGAGATTTCACATATTTTGAAATATTGCAATTTGGCCCCTTTGACCCCTTATAGCTTGGAAACCGTAAGAGCAACGCAAATCTATTGCAATACTGCTGAAAGCTTACTGAATGAGAATAATCCAAAGAAAAAAATCCCATCAAAATCTGATGAAAAATAAAGATTTCACATATTTCTGATAATTGCAATTTTGGCCCTTAGACCCCTTATAGCTCGGAAACTGTAAGAGCTACATCAAATTTGTTTGCGTTCTTTTGAAAGCTTGCAATGAGAGGAGTCCAAAGAAAAAAAAATCCAATCAAAATCTGATGTAAAATAGATTTCACATATTTCTAAAAATTGCAATTTTGGTCCCTTTGACCCCTTATAACTCAGAAACAGTAAGAGCTGTGCCAAATCTGTTGACACAATGCTGAAAGCCTACAATCTAAAAAAACCCATTGAAATCAGATGAAAAACTTAGAAGAAAGTCTTCCAGGGAAGACATGTGTCGCCTGCGTAATAACAAATAATATTCTAAGTTCTGTCAAACAGGAACTAGGTATGTGAGAGATCCCAAACTCTATTACACCGTAAAGTTCTCCATACTGATACTCCATATTGAATTGCAAAAGGCTTGGATACATAGTTCCTGAAAAAAATGTAACAAATTTTTTGTGACTCAGTTTGGCAAGAAATATTCTATGTTTCATCAATCAGGTAGTGGGCATGTGAGAGATCTCAGACTCTATTACCTGATATAGGTCCCCATAGTGATACTCCATGCCAAATTGCAAAAGGCTCAGATACATCGTTCCCGAGAAAAACGTGACAGAGGCAAAAAGTTTTCTAAGTTCGTCAAACAGGAAGTGGGCATGCAAGAGATCCAAAACTTTGTTACACAGTATTGGTCCTTATACTGACACTCCATACCAAATTGCAAAAGGCTCCCATACATAGTTCCTGAGAAAAATGCGACAAAAATTTTCGTGACGCCGACAAAACGCCAACGACGTCACCGACGCAAGACAACAGATAGTGATCCCTATATGTCGCCACTGCGTGAACGCAGGCAACACAATAAATGGATAGTGATCCCTATATGTCGCCACTGCATGAACGCAGGTGACACAATAAACATTTTAGTAATCCCTATGTTTGCAATTTTAATCCCGTTTGGGCCCCTCATAGCTTGGAAAGGATACAAGTTGTACAAAATCTGATGGTGCAGGTCTATGTTAATTTGTCATAAGGAATCCATTGCAAAAAACTGCATCAAAATCAGAATGAAAATAAAACCAGAGGCTCCCAGGAGCCTGTATCGCTCACCTAGCTTTCAGTTGCCTTAATCAAGGAAACATTGTAAGTTATACAGTTGATCTTCAGTTTCTCAAACTTTTGTAGCTCGAACACCTCAAATATCTTGAACTGTTTTTAAAGTCTGATCATGTTTTACTATATTTCTTTGTTTGGCTTTTTTTTTAAAAAAAAATGTTCTGGCTAAGGACCACTTTCGACACCAGTTTTGAAGTCGAGACGTCATTTTGTAAATGGCAGTCAACAAACAATTTTCAACATCAGTTTTGAAATTGCGACATCAATATCTATTTGGAAACAAAATGTCATTGAAATCGGACAATGTTGAATTTTCCCGCCTCTTTTGGTGGCCATTTTGAAAATGGCCGTCAACGAACAATTTTGAACACTGGTTTTGAAGTCTCAACATCAATATCTATTTGGAAACCAAATTTCATTGAAATCGGACAATGTTGAATTTTCCCGCCTTTTTTGGCGGCCATTTTAAAAATGGTGGTGAACGAACAATTTTTAACATCAGTTTTGAAGTTGCGACATCAAGACCTATTTGGAAACCAAATTTCATTGAAATCGGACAATGTTGAATTTTCCTGCCTTTTTGGCGGCCATTTTGAAAATGGCGGTCAACGAAACAATTTTCAACATCACTTTTGAAGTCGCCACAGCATGGCAAACATTTCATCAGTTTACACTTGACTTTCATCTTCTATAGTTTTAGAAATAAAAGATGAAAAATACGAAAATTTAAAAAATTCGGTGAAAAAAGGGCAATAACTCCTACAAGGGTTTATGGATTTTCTTCAAAATTTCGAGGTGGGTAGACCTTGATATGCTGAACATTTTTGCAATTTACACTTGACCTCTATCTGTTACACTTTTTGAAATAAAAAATAAAAAATGCAAAAATTTTGAAAATTTAACGGAAAAAGGGCTATAACTCCGAGATGGGTTTTCAGATTTTCTTCAAAATTGCAGAGCAGGTAGATCTTGTCATGCTGATCATTTTAACTCAGTCAGATTTTTGATATCTGTAACGGTTTTCGAGTTATCGGCCAAAAACTGCAATTTACTCCATGTTCTATTTTTAGCAACGGCGGCCATGTTGTTTGACCTACCGCTTAATCGAACACAATTTTGAGAAGCCATATTATGGTGATGATTCAGGCCAAGTTTGGTTACATTTGGCCCAGTGGTTTCAGAGGAGAAGATTTTTGAAATTGTTGACAGACGGACAGACGACGGATGCATAGTGATGGCAAAAGCTCACATGGCCTTTTAGGCCAGGTGAGCTAAAAATTAAAATTTTTGAAATTTGCCCTATTTGGACCCCATTTATCTCATGAACAGTATATGCCACATGAAATCTGTTGGCATACTACAGACTGGAAATTTTCTAAGGAGTACACTGAAAGAAACGCCATTAAAATAAAAACACCCAATTTAACCCTTTTTTGGCCCCTAATTCTGAAATGGGTGGGGCCAAAAACTAAAGGAAAAAATTTTTCTCAAGAATGTTCCAAGAAACATCATACTAAAATTTGAAAACAATCCATCACTAGAAACAAAGTTGTGCTGTCCACAGACACTAAAATACCTAATTTAACCCCTTTTTGGCCCCTTTTTGCCTCTTTTTCAAAAACGGATGGGGCAGGGAATGTGACATTAATACCCGGGCTTAAACTTGTGCCAACAAACATCACACTAAAATTTGATAACAATCTGTTCACTAGAACCAAAATTATGCTGTCCACAGACGTCGACGCCAGCCCCATTACCATAATACGACTGCAAAATTTTTGCGGTAAAATAAAAAGATCATGCAGGACAGACAACAAACAGATGGCATCAGTAGATCCTTGTTATAGCCAAATGAGCTAATAAACTGTGGGCATAGGATACTGTCCCGCCTTTCCCATGCATCGCCTTAATTTGCACATTGATCTTCAGCAGCAGCTATGATACCAAATGTATCACTGATAAAACTGTGATCACAATCATGATAATGCAACTGCATACCAAAGACCTATGGGCTATGTTAAACGGACACAAGAAAAAACTTAAACATTTGATAAAAACAATTCAAAATTTCAAAGTCAGTGGAGCATGGCTGCAGGGGCATAGACATAAAACGCCACTGAAACTGATCTGTACTGATGCTAATGCAACTGCATACCAAATATCAATGCGCAACTATGAGTGGTTGATGGTAAACAGACACAAGAAAAACTTAAACATTGATAAAAAGTACAAAATTTTGAAGTCAGTGGAGCATGGCTGCAGGGGCATAGACATTAAACGCCACTGAAACTGAGCTGCAATGATGCTATTGCAACTGCATACTAAATATCAATGGGCTACTATGAGTGGTTGATGCTAAACAGACACAAGAAATAAAGGGCTATGCCGAGCATGATACGACCGCAGCATGTCGTCCACTGAAATTTGAAAAAGTGTAATTTAAAGTGAGTATGGACATATGAAAGCTTATATCAAGAGGAATCCAAAGAAAAAAATCCCATCAAAATTCGATGAAAAATAAAAATTTTAGGTAATCTGCAAATTTGCAGTTTTGGCCCCTGTGAACCCTTATAGCAAGGAAACGGTAAGAGCTACGCCAAATCCATTGACACAGTACTGAAAATTTGTATCAAGAGGAATTCAAAGAAAAAAATCCCATCAAAATCCGATGAAAAATAAAAAATTCAGGCAATCTGCAAATTTGCAGTTGTGGCCCCTTTGAATCCTTATAGCTCGGAAACAGTAAGAGCTACGCCAAATCCGTTGACATACTACTGAAAGCTTACATCAAGAGGAATCCAAAGAAAAAAATCCCATCGAAATCCGATGAAAAATAAAAATGTTAGGTTATCTGTAAATTTACGATTTTGGCCCCCTTCGGCCCCTCATAGCTCAGAAACGGTAAAAGCTACGCCAAATCCGTTGACACACTACTGAAAGCTTACATCAAGAGGAATCCAAAGAAAAAATCCCATCGAAATCCGATGAAAAATAAAAATTTTAGGTTATCTGTAAATTTATGATTTTGGCCCCCTTCGGCCCCTAATAGCTCGGAAACGGGAAGAGCTATGCCAAATCCGTTCATGTCACTGAAAGCTTACACAGGGTGTCAAGCCATTTTTGACCAAAAATATATAGGAAAATAGGATTTTTCAGACTGAAAATATAGGGTATTTATAGGGTATTTTTACGATACATTTTGAACATTTTTTAACAAAAATGTAAGGCCTCCTCCTCCCCTTTAGCCATACAACACCTCCGAATTACTTAGCATGGATGCAAGAACTATTTTAAATGCTTTAACTGAACTTTTATATAGCAACATCAAGTCACTGATCTGAAATGACATCTAATGTACATCTGCCCTATGTTCAACTACAGAGCACTTTACCATATAGATTTATAAATATCTAAACTTCAAATTAGAAAAAGACACTTTTTGTCAAATATTTTTTATTTGAAAGAAATTATAATGTTTTTGAAATAGATGTTATACTAGAACATTGCAAATTTTGTAAATACACTTATAATTTTGCAATATACAA
>MJUU01035810.1:72659-89585 GCA_002080025.1 Modiolus philippinarum | reverse complement strand
AAAAAAAAGATTATCTAGTCAGTAACAAATTCTGGCAATCTTTTGTAAAACTAAAAATTTGCAATAGGTACTAATGCTCTTCAGAATGATGGTACCTTTCTTAACTCATTGTAAATATTCCAAAATATGCTTAATGACTCTTACACAGTAATATTATATCAAAAGGCCATCTTATTTCCTATGTATCAAAATACTTTGATCAAATATAAATGTATCTAGAAAAAAATTAAAAATATTTTTTTATTACAAGTTGCATGAAGAAAAAACAAAACACAAACGAAACAAAATGACAAGTTCCAAGTGTTCTAAGGAAAACAAAAATTTTTTGGAAATAATTTAAAATTGATCTTAAATCCATCTGACAGAAAATATAATGATGTTTAGTTATAGTCGGTATATACATTTACTTCCAAAATACCTTTGTAATCCATGGATCAGATTATTTATACTGCAAAGAGAGATCAAGTTTATTATAAAAAATCCAAGAACACTATAAACGGATTGCTCAATTAGGTTAGCTTAATACTATATATATATATAGACTAAAAGTATGAACATTAACACCATATACCATTGTATACAGCCTTCAAAGTTCTTTAGTACTCTTCTTTACCAAAATTAACACATTTAACCCTTGAAAAGTCACTTCTTTTATATCTTTTACTAAAAAATTCTGAAAATATAGGACATATAGTCAAAATATAGGAAAAATTAGTGAAATATAGGAAAAATAGCAAAACTCTTAAAAAATAGGAAAAATATAGGAATATAGGACCACTTGATACCCTGCTTACATCAAGAGGAATCCAAAGAAAAAAATCCCATCGAAATCCGATGAAAAATAAAAATTTTAGGTTATCTGTAAATTTATGATTTTGGCCCCTTCGGCCCCTCATAACTGGGTAAGGAAACAAGTTACCAAAAATCTAACAGTAGAGCGCTATGATAATTTTTCAAAAGGAATCCTTTGGAAAAAATTGTATCAAAATCGGACTAAAAATAAAAAAATTAAATTTTTGAAATTTGCCCCTTTTGGGCCCCATTTATCTCGTGAACGGTACATGCCACGTGAAATCTGTTGGCAAATTACAGATTGGAAATTTTCTAAGGAGTTTACTGAATGAAACCCCATCAAAATCTGATAAATAATAAAGATTCTACAGTAAAATATGCGAAAACAACCAATTTAACCCCTTTTGGCCCCTTTTTCTAAAACGAGCGGGGCCCGGAACATAAAATTATAGCCTGGACTAAAGCATGTGCCAAGAAACATCATACTAAAATTTGAAAATGATCCGTTCAATGGAACCAAAGTTATGCTGTCCACAGACACAAAAATACCCAATTTTACCCCTTTTTGGCCCGTTTTTCTGAAACGGATTGGGCCAAAAACCCGAAGTCAGTGGAGCATGACTGCGGGGGCATAGACATAAAACACCATCGGAATCACCATACCTATGGCTCGACAAAAACTGAGGAGGGAGGGCCTGTGAACAAATTTATCAACTTTTTATGGTTTAAACTGAGGAGGGAGGGCCTGTGAACAAATTTATCAACTTTTTATGGTTTTACCATTTTTTTTTTCTCAAAAAGTTCACATGTACTCTTTTAGTTAATTGGTTATCAGTCGATTGAAGAAAATTTAAACACTTTTGGATCATCAACCAACTGGTTTGAGACTTTTTCAGATCACATAAACAATACTTGCAAAAATGACCCTATTTGGTCATTTATCTCTCATCCATGATACAGCTAAATGCAAGTTTAGATAATCATACCATGTAGGGAATTCAGATATGAATTGGGATCTAAAATCATTTGACTGGGAATTGTATCATAGCATGATTTAATTTAGCCACAATGCTGACCTACCAACAATGATGTATGCATTTCAAGGTTAGAAGATACTTGCTGTACAAAAACTGGGATTGAACATGGAATTTAAACTTGAATGAAGTAAATCTAGTGCAACAAGTAGGTCACATGGCAACATTTTGCCTGGATATTGACCTAACATCCCTGATGCATGTATATTCAAGATAGGCCTCTCTTATCTTGTATAGTAACTTAAACATGAAATCAGACATAAGCCTGAAAATAACCTATTCAAGCAGAAAATGTAGATCAAAGTTTTCTTGGAGACTGTCAGTCTACACTGGAGATTCACTTAACTGCAAAGTTTTTTCAAGCAGAAAATGTAGATCAAAGTTTTCTTGGAGACTGTCAGTCTACACTGGAGATTCACTTAACTGCAAAGTTTTTTTTATCCAACCCTGAATACACCTAAATGTGGTTGCAAAAGCCAGGGGTATTCCAACAGCCCCTTAACTTTGAAAGGGATGAATTAAATCATCTGACTTACATAAGCGTAACAGTAATCAGGACATATTTATTATTATCTTCACATATGAGTACTGCCTAACTTTCCTGTCATATAAATGGGAAATATAGGACAACAGGGAAATCAAATTTCCAAAACAATTCTTCAGGAAGGATGCCATTCCGACTTGTGACAATTGGACAATTCAATTAACTAGCAGTTAGTATGTGTCAGACGAGATCAGCTTTATCTTAATCTAATATACATTTCTTGACAGTAGGAGAAGTTTCCCTGCGGGCATCAATAATATACTTATTTGTTTAAATCAAAGTACGTTATAGTCTGATACTACTCAAACTTGCTGGCGCAATGGTTTCTAGGTGACTTCTTTATTAACTTAGAGAATATCTTGTCTATTGTTGAAGAAATCTGTTATCTGTCCAAACAATACTGATCGTATTATTTGGTTTAAGTTGTAGATACAAAAGGAGATCTGGTTGTTAATTCTACATATAGTCTGGACTACAATATGGCTGTCATCCTCATTCAATACTTGTAGAACACAATCCTTCAGGTCTTTTTTTATTTATACTGTATTGTTTTGTCTCATAAATAACACGCAACATATCAACAATACAAAGTCACACAAAGAAAATGTATCTTCTTTTCAAGTAAATATTGATGGTTTTTCACCTTGAAATATAATTAGAGGTCATTTTTTACTAATGAAAAACATACCATTACATGTATCATAATCACAATTTTTAGAATTTACTGAAATCTTAATTTTTAGAATTCACAATTTCACTTCACATTTTTCTCCTTTCTCTATATTTGTTTGTTTTTTTCTATCTTGTATCAGTTTTGTTCTTGGTTACCAGTAATTTTGTCTATTTTGTACAAATCTTATTCCATTTTGTACATATTTCATTCCTTCTTGTACAGATTTTATTACATTCTGAACAGATTTCCTGCATCCTGTATATAAATATTATCTATCTTGTACAGAAGTTACAGAAGTTTTACAGTCACAACATAACAGTTTCTATTTAACAAATGAGAATACACACCAACTATGAAAAACCCAGACTTTTCACTGGCAGTGTGATGGATGTTACATCTTGGGCAGATCATGCTTATCCTTACTGAACAGCTGATGATACTTCCAGTTTTAGCAGGGTTTCACAATGCCAGTGTTTTAGTTTTTTGGTGTTTTTGTTCATTTTTTGCTCATGTTTTGTTGATATAAAAGAGGTATAAATTTGTGTCAAATGTATGTTTTTTTTATTTTTGATTTAGAATTTCCCTTTTTTCATTTTTTGCTTTGGCATTCATTTACCCAAGCACTCATACACAATTGGTACATCTTCTTCCTACTTGTATAGATTTACTTTTTTTTTTTCATTTTTTCCATCTTGGCCATTTTGAACAGATTTTTTCTCTCTTCACTAGACTCTACTTCTTGTACAAAATGAAATATAATTTCTGCCACTTCTTGCATTAAATAAAGCATAAAATATAGCTTCCATATTTTGTGATGTTGTTTTCTCCTTATTTTTTTCTTTTAATTATTACTCTAGTTTTATACAATATACTTTCAGTAGTGAACAGTTTCAGTTTTCTCTCTTCTCAATTTTGCATTTATCATGCAATGTTCTCACTATTTTGTAAAATGTTCTCATTACCTTACACAGTTTGCACTATTTGTACACTATTCTCACTGTCTTCCCAATCTAATTAAAATTAGATCTACCAAATGTTCCTTACAGTCTCTGCACAAAAGATCTAACATTTCATTTGAAATCCTCAGCTTTTATCACAAAGCTTAATGTCTTCAAAATCATGAAGACTGAATTCTGATTCGTTGTTGTGAAAGATCGTAGAACTGAAAGTAAAATGTTATATAATGTTGTTAGATCTCCCCTAACTGTAAGGAAGAATTGGCAGATCTATTTTTAACAAGTGTGGATCGTATTGCAGGCAATACAGAAGTCCCCTACCGGTGGAATAATTCTTTGTTATACCAGCAAAAATAGTTAAAGAAGAAAAGTTTTCCGAGCCAAAGGCCCATAACTCCTTCAAGAATCAATGGACCCAACCCATACTCAAACTTGATCTGTAACCCATATTGGTTGATTAACAATGCATATATCAGCTTAATATCTGAAACGGTTTAGAAAAAAAAATCTGGAAAACCTATATTTTAACAAAATTTTCTACATCCAAGGCCCATAACTCTGTCCAAAATCAATGGACCTTGATCAAACTCGAACTTGATCTGTAACCCATAGTGGTAGCCTCACTTAGCAAATATTAGCTTAATATCTGGAATGGTTTAGAAAAAATGTCTGGAAAACCCCTATTTTACCAAAATTTTCTAAGTCCAAGGCCCATAACTCCATCCAAAATCAATGGACCGGAACCAAACTCGAACTTGATCTGTAACTCATAGTGGTAGACTAACATAACAAATATTAGTTTCATATGTGGAACGGTTTAGGAAAAAAGTCCGGAAAACCTATATTTTACCAAAATTTTCTAAGTTAAAGGGCCATAACTCCATCCAAGATCAATGAACCAGAACCAAACTCGAACTTGATCTGTAACTCATGGTGGTAGAATTACATATCAAATATTAGATAAATATCTCTTATAGAATGGGAAAAAAGTCCGGAAAACTGAGTGTGATGGACTGACGGACTGACGGAGTGCAAACCTAAAGTCCTCTTCAGCGAAGAGGGTATAGGAGAAAAAACTCAAACTTGATCTGCAACTCATAGTGGTAGACTCACATAACAAATATTAGCTTCATATCTGGAAAGGTTTAGAAAAAAAGTCCGGAAAACCTATATTTTACCAAAATTTTCTAAGTTAAAGGGCCATAAATCTGTCCAAAATCAATGAACCGGAACCAAACTCGAACTTGATCTGTAACTCACGATGGTTGACTTACATACCAAATATTAGATAAATTAAATATCTTTTATAGTATGGGAAAAAAGTCCGGAAAACTGAGTGTGACGGACTGACGGACGGACTGATGGAGTGCAAACCTAAAATCCCCTTCGGTGAAGCCTGTAGGGGACTAATTAGATTGACTGTCTTCTATACTGTCCGTACTACCTTGCTTACTGTTTGCACTATCTGCACATTATTCTCACTGTCTTTTATAATTCTTACTATCTTTTACTATGTTCTCACCATCTTGTGCAGTGTTGCAAAATCTTGAAAAGTATTCTTCTTATCTTGTAGTGTTGTTACTATCTTATACAGTGTTCTCATTCTCAACATCTTAAATTGCACTCAAAATCTTGTAGTGTTTTACTTTCTTGTAAAATGATCTCACTATCTTGTATGGTTTTTTGCACTATCTTGTACACTATCCTCCCTATCTTCTAGAATGTCCTTGCTATTTTGTATAATGTTCTCATTATACTGTACAGTGTTCTCTTCATCATACAATACCCGGCACCTGAATAGGTTTTCAGGGGCTTTGGCTACAGAGCTGCCGGGCGCGTCCCCAGGTGGTGGATAGGGGAATGCCCTGTCTTTGCGGGGTAGTCAGGTCATAATACGGAAAGCCTGACCGCGAACCATTGTAGCCAAACTGTGTGGAGAAACGCCACGCNCCATGCAGTATAAAGACCCCTTCTATATTTTTCTAAAGAGAGCAGACGCACTGGGTGTCGTATAGAAGGCTAAATTTCCTGCCCCTACCCATTTCTCTCCATTTCCTGTGGCAATCAAAACTCATTGCCCCGGTTGTCCCTTCCACCTTTATTTCTTTCTTCTTTTACTTACAATTTGTTTTGAATTGATTAACTTGTTCTCGTCCTGATATAGCTGAAATATTGCTCATTGGACGTTAAACTCTAACTAATCAATCAATCAATCATCATACAATATTCTCACTATTTTGTATTTTTCTCATTATTTTGCAAACTGTTCTCATTATTTTGTATAGTGTTTGTACTGTGTTGTACATTGTTCTCAATATCTTGCACAATGATCCCACTACCTGTACACTGCTCTATTTATCTTGTACACTGTTCTATGTTGTATTCTGAAGATCTTTTGTAGTGTTCTCACTATCTTGTAGTGTTCTCAGTATCTTGTACAGTATTCTCGTCATCTTCTCCCATCTTTTATAGCGTTTTTTTTTCACTATCTTGTACAGTAATCCCATTATCTTGTGCAGTGTTTTCACTATCTTGTAGGGTTCTCGCTATCTTGTACAGAGTTGTAACTGTACTATACACTATTCTCACAATTTTGCAGTATTCTCACTACCATTTACACTGTTCTCACTACCGTGTACACTGTTCTCACTATCTTATATAGTGTTCTCACTTTCTTATACAGTGTTCTCACTATCTTATACAGTGTTCTCACTATCTTGTACAATGTTCTCACTATCTTGTACAATGTTCTCAATATCTTGTACAATGTTTTCACTATCTTGTTCACTGTTTTCACTATCTTGTACACTGTTTTCACTATCTTGTACAATGTTTTCACTATCTTGTACAGTAATCCCATTATCTTGTGCAGTGTTTTCCCTATCTTGTAGTGTTCTCACCATCTTGTACAGAGTTCTAACTGTACTATACACTATTCTCACAATTTTGCAGTATTCTCACTACCATTTACACTGTTCTCACTACTGTGTACACTGTTCTCACTATCTTATACAGTGTTCTCACTTTCTTATACAGTGTTCTCACTATCTTGTACAGTGTTCTCACTATCTTGTACAATGTTCTCACTATTTTGTACAATGTTCTCACTATCTTGTACAATGCTTTCACTATCTTGTACACTGTTCTCACTATCTTGTACACTGTCCTCACTATCTTGTACACTGTTTTCACTATCTTGAAAATTGTTCGAACTGTTTAGTTTATAGTTTATAACAATTTTATTTGCTCATTTGAACAAAAGGGATAGGACACAACAGTGTTGTGTACAATGCCTTCTCTATTTTCTATTCTGTTCTCACTACAGTGTTTTCACCAACCAGGTACTGTTCTCACTATCTTGTTCACTGTTCTCAGAGTCTTGTACAATGTTCTTATTATCTTAAGCACTTTTTCTTTATCTCACTGTTGTCTCCATTTTGCCCTCATTACTGTAAGTCAAAATTCAAATAATTCTAAAGGCATAAGAGCAGATGTTGAACTCCATAACACTCCTTGTGCCTCTATTATTGAAAAGGTGACAGTTACAAATATATTAGCTCTAATCTCATGCAAATTCAGAAAGCAATCTGTTGGGATTTCATTTTATTTTATCCATTCATCAAAAGCTAAATTATTTGTTAATTTAAAACCACTTCATTTTCTCCTGACAATTATTTTGTGAAACTGAATGATGATTCCAATTTGTAAAACCAACAATTCTCAAAAAATAAATTTGTTGCAAAAAATTTTGTGAGTTAGAGAAATTATATGTAATAGGATGTATAAACTGGCTCGAGTCTCATTACCCAACATAACTAACCTAAAGTTACATTTCAATCTCAATTTAGACCTTCCTTTTCCTGATGAAATGTGAACTTTTTGACAAATAATATCCTTGGGTTTAATTAGAGATGACATTTGTTAGGCTTATAATATAGATTGATTCTAGTAATACTATCAGGTTTTTAGCTCATTTCACAAATTGGATGAAAACTGCTCAATTTTTCAAATTTAGGAAGGAAACAAAATAAGTTAATGCAATAACTAGATGTGGATGAACAGTACAAGTACTCTAGAAATGAAATTCAGGCACACAATACATCTCCATACTATAACCAAAATATAATATACTGTGAAAGTACTTTTGTTTGTGGGGTTCAAATTTTCGTGGATTTTGTGGTAGCTTAAACCACAAATTAATATTCCAAAGAAATGCATTTCTCCCTGAGTTTTAATGCACAGAATTCGAAACCACAAATTTACTTTCCCTTGAAATAGTGATATTTATGACAAGTGAGGACCCTAATAGATGTCCCTACTTGGCCTCTAAATTGATGTGAAATCTAAGTGAACTAATCAGAAAACTGAACTTGCTCACTAGACTGTGTAATTTAGGTCACTGACAAAAGCCATATAGCAGGCCATTATGTACTTCCAAAGACCAACCAATGTACAAAATATCATTGACCTACCATTAATACATCATGAGAAACCAGACATGCTCGATAGACCATGAAATTGAGGTCACAGGCATAAGTCATTTGGCATTTCACGAAAGGATATGGAGTAAATGAACATGAGACCATAACACATATATCAACTCCAACTGCAATTAATTTAATGAGCTGTATGGCCATTTCGGAAATTAATTTCTCATCAGCAGCAGTAGAACCTAACCATAGGAAATCCACAATTTCAATAAATGTTTAAAATGCAAAAACCAAAGGAAATCCGAATAATCAGTAATATCAAAAATAGCTAAGGACAAAACTAGGAAGACCAACCTTCATACTTAATATAATCGACCTAACATTTACAGTTAATGAGAAATGGACTTAATTGGGCAAACTAGACCGTGCAATTGAGGTCAAGGACAAAGTCATATGCCAGACTGACATGTTCTACCCAAGATCATGCTTCATATTAAATATTATCAACCTTCCACCTCAGGTAACTGAGAAATGGACTTAAGCAAGAGAAAATTAATGTGGTCACGGGAGCATGCAATTGCTGTCAAGGTCACATGACTGTATGTCCATCAGACTGGGCCAAATATAATGTTCCTACATAAAAGGGTTTTCAAAATATCCTGTATTTAGTAAAAGTTGACGCCACCGTCGTCATACTTTGCATGCCTATGTCTCACTTTCCATGACTTTCATCGCGGGTGAGACAAAAACCATGAAAATTGATGTCCTCAAATAAAAGTACTTCCACAGTATACAGAGAACACTTGCCAAAACTGAACTCTTTAGTTGGTTTAGACAGGTGTTCGGTTTACACAGGTTCAATTTATATAGATACTGATACAAATGGATCATACAGAATTTTTGATTCATGGTTGGTTTTAGGTTTAGTTTGGTTTAGAAAGATTTCTTTTTTTTTTTACATGACCTTCAATCTGTAACAAGGACATTCACATAAAGGATATCTTATTACAGTAAAATCAGTGGCAGATCCAGACTTTCTGGTCAGGGGGCCCCAAGCCATAATTTTTCAAGAGGTTTAGCAAAAAGTTAACTGAAATTTATTCTGAAAGAGAATTGGTAAAGATGGACTTTCCAAGACAGTTGTGTCATTCCTGGTGGTGAATGAATCAAAGAACACAACTAATAGGTTTAACTGTAACTTTTATCCAGAATGCTACAGCAAGGAATTAGGATTTTTCCCAGATTTAATAAGTGTGGTCATTTTACAAAGTTTCATACTCTGCCAAGTTTACCCTAAAGTGTAGTCTAAATTAGGATGGGCTTTGAGCCAAAAAAAAAAAAAAAGACTCACATTAACATCCCCTGATGATTTGACCTTTTTCATTCCATTTTATTGAAATCTTTTCCTTTTTAAATCCTAACTAGAGGTACTGTGGCTAGAGGGCCACAAAATGATACTCCCGACTCCCCATGTAGAAGATCCCCAATATAATTTGTCACTAAAATAGTTATAATTGCACAATTCCCGGAAAACAGGAAGTAGATAGTCGGCAATCCTAAAATCGCTACTTGCAGTATAAGACATCATTCTAAACTTGCATACAAAATTTCAAATTGCAGTGATAAGTAGTTACTGAGAAAACTGTTACGAAAAGTTTTTACGACTGACAAAAGATCTCGAAAATTAACTAAGTCGGTAAACAGGAAGTAGATGTCTGGCAATCCTGTAATCGCTACTTGCAGTAAAGGACACCATTCTGAACTTGCATACAAAATTTCAAGTTGCAGTGATGAGCAGTTACTAAGAAAACTGTTACGAAAATTTTCCACGATTGACAAAAGATCTCGAAAATTAACTAGGTTGGTAAACAGGAAGTAGATGTCCGGCAATCCTGTAATCGCTACTTGCAGTATAGGACATCATTATAAGCTTGCATACAAAATTTCAAGTTGCAGTGATGAGTAGTTACTGAGAAAACTGTTACGAAAAATTGTTTGCTATCACAGACAGACAGACAGACAGACGGACAGACAGACGGACAGAGTGATTCCTATATACCCCCCTGAACTTCGTTCGTGGGGGGTATAATTACTAAGAAGATTACTGTTAAACATTTTGTCTTTTAGTTTCTTAGTTTTGTATAACCTTTAGATGATCATGAAACTTATTCCCACAAACAAATCAGAATGTTACGACAGTTTTATATGCAGACAGGTCTCTTAGCTTCTAAATTTTGTTTAATAAGATCATGAAATTCTACCTTCGTAACTGAAAATATTAGCTATAGAAACAATAAGTGAGCCTTTAAAATGCAGTTCACTAAAATAAATACATACATCGAAGATATAAATACATATTTGGAGTAGTAAGGTTTAAAAAAGAGAATTGGTTCCACAGTTTTTTTGTCATTTTTTCATGAAGATCTATCCAATAGCAATTTTTTCAAGCATCAATTTAATTTCAAAATTCAGGCCACGTTCAAAAGTCATGAGCATACCCGGTAAATAATGAAATATTGAAAATGCATTTCTGCATAACATTCATAATAAACAAAGGCTTTCAAGAGTCTTTATCAATGACTGGACTATTACTATGCTTTTATAGTAAATTACACCTCAATTAAACCTAAAGATAACCTCCATGGAAGTTAAAGATTAAAGTAAAAATTACATATCAAGTAAAACTTTAGCCATTTTGTACTGTTCAAGACCTGTAACTTATAGAATAATGCATGTTAAATTCTGTATCATATGCTGTATCAACCCGATAGACAAATACAGTAGTCCCCCTCTTATAAGGCCACCTTATTTGCAGCATAAAGTTGGCCTTATAAGAGGAGTGGCCTTTGGTGAGGGGATTGAAATTTTGTGGGAACATTTTTATAGATGCATGATCAAGCTAGGTAGTCCACCACAATGTATGTAAGGCAAGCCTACATTGTGTTACCATTTTAGTTCAATATGTTTCACATGAGTGAATAATCATTATTCATTGTTGCATATAGAATTACTCCTTGTCCATGATTTATTTTTGTTATCAATATTTTATTGATTTTATTTCATTATAAGTAAATGTAAAATCATCAACACAGTTTTATGTATTTGTAAATTGGTTATTAACATTATCATTATTTTCAAATTTATCTAAATGCTAATCAAAATTACATACTGCACTTTAGTTTTACAGAGCCCTTAATTATTTCTGTTTATTCTTTGTTTTTTGTTTACCTGTGCTTGGAAATATAAAAATTTGATTAATTCTTTAAAATTAAAATGATTCACACAAAGTCATTAAATTATACAATAAATTTCCTTTGTTAATTCCCTTAATTGAGTGGCAGGTAACCTGTGATGAGCTTGTAATGTTAATTAACATTTTATTGTTAAAACAACACACAAGCTGAGNAACTTAACGTGGCCACTAGACCATGAAATTGAGGTCAAGGTCACATGACGATATGTCCGTCAGGTAGCACTCAATTAGTACTACCACTGGACCAAATATGATGTTCCTACATCAAAGGGTTTTCAAAATATCCTGTATTTAGTAAAAGTTAACGCCGTCGGCGTCGCCGTTGTCATACTTTGCACGCCTATGTCTCGCTTTCCGCGACTTTCGTCGCGGGCGAGACAAAAATTACATATCAAGTAAAACTTTAGCCATTTTGTACTGTTCAAGACCTGTAACTTATAGAATAATGCATGTTAAATTCTGTATCATATGCTGTATCAACCCGATAGACAAATATCAGCCAGAAGACCTTTGCCCGAGGGTTGATATTGGTCGAGGGTTGAATGCTTAATGACATACAGATCTTAACAAATATTATACAGCTTACCATATATTCAAACAGAGGACTACTTAATTCCAGAAATACTGCCAAAAATTGAAATCGATAAGATAAAAAATGTAAAATGTATTTTGAAAGAAGAAAATTTCACAATGGGCAGAAAGGATTGAAGGTGGTTCGAATAAAATCTAACATGTAAAGGTAAAAAGTTTGCTAGATTTTTTATTTGATCCTCACAAAAAAAAATCCTGCCCCAAAATTTTTGCTACCCTCCCCCCAAAAAAATTTTCAACCCCCAATTTATAAAATTCAAATCGGAAACTAGAGGATGACATGCCCCGCGCAATGTTGAATCAATTGGGATTTTTTAGTAATGATATTTGTGTCAGTAAGACACATATGATGCCCCCGCTAAACACATGTAAATCACCAAAAAAAAAGTTAAAAAGTTTTACAATGTATATTTTTGAAAAATACTGTACCAAATCAAAATACATATCACATGCACATCTTCAATAAAGGTACAAGTGAACTGCAAAATAAAAGCTTCCTAGCATCAAAACTGTAGGAGGTTGTGGGGACAATGTGTGTACAAACTATTAATAATTCACCCAAAAAAATGACTAAGTTCAACAATGTATATTTTTTCCACATCTTCAATATAAGTACAAATGATTTTCAAAGTATAAACTCCCTAGCATCAAAACTGTAAGAGGAGTTGCACAGACAAACTATGTACCCTCTATTACGAAATCACCAAAAAAATGACTACGTTCAACAATGTACAATTTTGACAAAAATTGACCAAAATCAAAATCCTTACCACATGCACATCTTCAATATAGGTTCAAATGATCTGCAAAATAAAAACTTCCTAGAATCAAACTGTAGGAGTTGCGGGGACAAACTATGTACCCTCTATTACAAAATCCCCCAAAAATGACTAAGTTCAACAATGTATATCTTTGACAAAAACCTTACCACATGCACATCTTTAATATAGGTACAAATGATCTGCAAAAAAAGAGCTTCCTAGCATCAAAACTGTAGGAGGAATTGCTTGGACAAACTATGTACCCTCTATGAAAAATCACCAAAAATGACTAAGTTCAACAATGTATATTTTTGACAAAAATGCACCAAAATCAAAATCCTTATCACATGCATATCTTCAATGTATGTACAAATGATCTGCAAAATAAAAACTTTCTAGCATAAAAACTGTAGGAGGAGTTGCTCGGACAAACCATGTACCTCCCTCGGACTGACGGACGGAAGGACAAGGGTAAAACAATATGCCCCCAACTTATCGTCACGGGGGCATAAAAAATGTTATTGGAAAAAAGGGTATGATAAAGGGCTTATGGGATACAGGGTATGCGATAAAGGGTAAGAAATGCAATAAAGGGTATGCGATAAAGGGTAAGACATGTAATAAAGGGTATGTGATGAAGGGTAAGCAGTGCAATAAAAAGTATGCAATAAAGGGTAAGACATGCAAAAAGGGGTGCGATGAAGGGTGAGACATGCAATAAAGGGTATGTGATGAAGGGTAAGACATGCAATAAAGGGTATGTGATGAAGGGTAAGACATGCAATAAAAGGTATGCAATGCAGGATAAGACCTGCAATAAAGGGTATGCGATGAAGGATGAGACATGCAATGAAGGGTACGACACGGATTGAATGTCATGCACTGTATCACATATTCAAAACGTCTGTATTTACTACTAAACATTTGATAAGTCCTTTTTTTCAAATGGGATCACACAAAAGACTATTATAAGTTAAATGCTAATTGGTACACTGGTTTCAGAGCAGAAACATTTTCAACATGTTTCCCAAAAGGGCCAATACTTAACTATGGTCTATGCTGACAGTCAAATTAAATGCTGTGTGATTCATACAAGGATTGTGACTAAAGTTGATTCTAATTGCAAATGAACATCTAGCAATGTGCTTCCTACAAAATATAATCTAAAATTATACACTCCAGCGATTGACCATCTTAGATGATCGAGGTTCTGACCTTCTGGATGCTGTTTTTGAATGCCACTATCTAAGAGCTATAATGACTTATGTTTGATTTTCCCAAGTAATTTCAGAAGAGCATATCTTAAAACTTGTTTCTTATAAGGTTCAATCCTACTAACAGTCATCTTGGATGAGGTGCTGGCATGCCGAATAACCATTTCTAAATACATATCAAGGGACACCTACCTTTTATTCATATCTCAAATTTGTAGTTTAAATCCCTGCTTTTCTGGCTACAAAGGAAACTGGCTCAGACATTCAGCCTCTTGTTTTTTGCTTTGTTGTCATTAACACCATATTCTTTTCAGTTTACTGAGAATGTGTGAAGAACCTTAATGAAGAAAAAAATAATACAGTGACTAATATAAGTCATCTTTTTCGCCATTGTTTGTGTTTTTTTAATTATCAAAATAATTATCTTCACCAATGCAACAATGTCTAATATTGTCAACTACAAAAATTTCATGTCTATTCTATATAAATGCTTTCTATTGTTCCTCTGTGTGACAATGGATCAATACTGCTGTTGATCAGAGACAAAATGATTTATGATTTCAGTGCGGTAATTTTGAGAATCTACAAACAACTTAGTTATGAAGTTATAAGTAGATCCTCGGAAAGTGACAATGAAATGAATGATAAATAACTTGAAACTGATGAGGCCATGGTCTCTATAGAAAACTACAATTTCTACAGTTCACTGAAACACTACAGAAATTATTTGTTACCAGGAAAATGTCATATCTCGGAGATCAATTCCACTAATGTCAATTGCTTGTACAAAAAAACACATGCTTTATCCAAATAAGTCAGATTTTAAAGCAAAACATATAATGAAATTTGTGAGAGTGAGTAAAAACAGAAGGATAAATTTGTCCAGTTTGGAAATAGTAGGGAATAATATAGATGTACCCCAGCATGTCATAAGATCCAAAGCAATGTGAACAAACACATATCTGTCAGCTTTTTCTTTGGTATTTCCTACTTTTCATGTTATATAACTACACCTAATTCATTCTCAGTATTTTTTGACATGGTGATCTTCATAAAATTAGTCAAACAAAATCCGCTTTGTTGACATTCCTGCCAATATACTGTACATAACCAGAGGCTCATCTGTGAGCCTGTATCACTCACCTGGTGACTACTGATCAAATAAGATTTCCCACAGGGTTTAACAATTAATCTGAAGTCAGTCATTTAGTAGATTACTGTCATGTTAAATTGCCTATATATTTAACATCAATTTGATGTTTGAAACATTTTCAAGAAGTAACAATTTAAAATATTTTCCAATAGAGTTTTATTTTTAATTGTACTCCCCAGTGGCAATTTTAATCATTTTAGATTTCTAATTGGTACCAATATGCAACATTTTGTAGATGACCATCAAGTTACCATGCCTAGTTTATTTCAACTTGATATATGAAATGCTTTTCAAGAAATAGTAATTTACAACAATATCCCATACAGTCCTATGTAAAACTATGTAGGGCCATCCTGTTCATTCACTTCCCTTTGAATTTTTAATATCTGTAATGTTTTTGACTTATTTGCAAAAGATGGCAATTTACCCCTATGTTCTATTTTTAGCAACAGCGGCCATGTTGTTTGGCCATTCAGATTAATTGAGCACAATTTGGAAACTACATACCCTGGTGATGCTTCAGGCTTAGTTTGGTTATGATTGGGACAGCAGTTTCAGTGGAGAAGATTTTGTAATTGTTGACTGTCGACGATGATGGACAGACGATGTAACTAAGATCTGCAGTGGTGGCCATCTTGGATTTATGATCGGTACTAAAATCCTACATTTGTTTGATGACCACCATGCTACCATGCATAGTTAATATCAACTTGAGATATGAAACGGTTTTCAAGAAGTAACAATTTACAACATTATCACTTACGGTCCTATGTTAAATTATACTCCCCAGTAGCAGCCATCTTGGATGAGATAGGAACCTGTTGAACATATGTAGAAATTGTAGTTTTTGATAAGCTAGATGCTTTTGCTATTCAAACTTTACCTCTATCTCTATTTGTTTTTGACATATAGGACAAAATGTATAAAATAACGAAAAATTTGAAAAATAAAGGGCAATAACTCCTACATAGGTATTTAGATTTTCTTCAAAATTTCTAGATGAGTAGAGCTTGGTATGCTTAACATTTTTGCAATTTAAAGCTGACTTCAATCTGTTACAGTTTTTCCAATAAAAAATAAAATATATTATCATTTGAAAATTTTATGGAAAAAGGGCAATAACTCCAAGACAGGTTTTTGGATTTTCTTCAATTTTGCAGGGCGGGTAGATCTTGCCATATTGATCATTTTAACCCTGTCAGATTTTTTATATCTGTAACGATTTTGGAGTTTTATTTGCAAATAAAGGGCTATGCCGAGCGCAGCATGATACGACTGCAGCATTTCGACCACTAAAATTTGAACAAATGTAATTTAAGGTAGTTCGAGCCTAATAAAAATATCAGACAGAATTTTTTTATTTTAAGATATTTTGTAGTTCTTAGCCCATTTGTTCAAAAAATAAAATAAAAATGATATGTCACCGATCACCTTTTCCTGTAAGCAGTCATTGAAAATCAGGCCAAATTCAGTATTTTTCAGCAATATTTACAAAGAATATATAGGGAACTGTGAGAACATGCTT
>MJUU01035810.1:49052-64686 GCA_002080025.1 Modiolus philippinarum | reverse complement strand
AATGGCAACTAATTATGCCCCCGCTCATTGAACCCTGAATCAATATGGCAAGTGCATATTTAAGTGTGTGTTGACACAATACAGGTGTTGACACAATACAAGTATGGACACAAATGATATGCCTCCCCTTTTTCCAAAATATAGAAAGGGAAGTTCTGAGCCCAAAAATCAATTCTATGGGTGCTAGGCAATCTTCCTGTAAAGTTTCATCCATTTTGAGGCACTTTGAATTTTCCCGCCTTTTTCCAGTTTCCATGGCAACGGCAGCCATTTTGGAAATTCTGAGACCCAAAATTATTTCTATGGGTGCTAGACATTCTTTCTGTAAAGTTTCATCAAATTTGAGGCACTTTGAATTTTCCTGCCTTTTTTCAATTCCAAGGCAACTGCGGCCATTTTGAATATTCAAAAAGATATGTGTGTGCACATCTACTGATTGTAAGTTAGATTCCTTTGAAGTAGTTTGAATTTGTTTGCAAACTTTCTCAAAAACATGAATAGTTGTGTTTTTCATTCGTACGGACGGACGGACGGATGGACGGACGGACAGACGGACGAACGAACGGACGAACGGACGGACGAGGGTAAAACAATATGCCCCCCGACTTTTCATTGCGGGGGCATAACAAAGTCAGGCTTGTAACAAAGTCAGGCTTATAACAAAGTCAGGCTTATAACAAAGTCAGGCTTATAACAAAGTCAGGCTTGGAACAAAGTCAGGCTTATAACAAAGTCAGGCTTATAACAAAGTCAGGCTTGTAACAAAGTCAGGCTTATAACAAAGTCAGGCTTATAACAAAGTAAGTCAGGCTTGTAACAGGCTTATAACAAAGTCAGGCTTGTAACAAAGTCAGGCTTGTAACAAAGTCAGGCTTATAACAAAGTCAGGCTTATAACAAAGTCAGGCTTATAACAAAGTCAGGCTTATAACAAAGTCAGGCTTGTAACAAAGTCAGGCTTATAACAAAATCAGGCTTATAACAAATGCAGTCAGGCTTATAACAAAGTCATGCTTATAACAAAGTCAGGCTTATTACAAAGTCAGGCTTATAACAAAGTCAGGCTTATAACAAATTCAGGCTTGTAACAAAGTCAGGCTTGTAACAAAGTCAGGCTTGTAACAAAGTCAGGCTTATAACAAAGTCAGGTTTGTAACAAAGACAGGCTTATAACAAAGTCAGGCTTATAACAAAGTCAGGCTTATAACAAAGTCAGGCTTGTAACAAAGACAGGCTTATAACAAAGTCAGGCTTATAACAAAGTCAGGCTTGTAACAAAGTAAAGAAACATTTCCAGTCCCAAAGCTATTAAAACAATGTATTTTTGAAGGCTTATAACAAATTGTTTATAATGAAATCAGGCTTATAACGAAGGGTATTTAAACCCAAAAATTGTTTTAATTACTCTGACTTTCCATGATATAATGAATAAAGATTGCTGAACAAACAAATCTTTTGCCTTTTGCCTATCTTTTGTTCTGCACAAGCCATTGCATATTCCAGTGGTAAAGTGCACCTAACACTTCTGAACTGTACTTTTAAAACATTAAATAGAAATTATTTTTTAAGATTTACAAAAAAAAATTTTGAAGATGACTTTTTGGAATTTTGTTATTCTTCATGGTTTCTCTTATAACAAATAATGCTTATAACGAAAAAATTTCGAGTCCTGTGGAATTTGTAATAAGCAAACTCTACTGTATATATTTAGAACAAGTCCCGCACAGGGGTCTGTTTCTTATATTGACTTACTGACAATTAACACTTTCACGAGAAATCTTTTTTGACTGTAACTTTTAAACCTGTAGCATGTGTACTTTGGAGGATAAATAACCACTTTACTTCATTTTGACTGTTTTGACTGTAATTTTCAAGCCTGTAGCATGTGTACTATGTAGGATATATAGGCACTTTACTTCATTTCTGGATGGTTTCTTTGACTGTTCTGACTGTAATTTTCAAGCCTGTAGCATGTGTACTATGTAGGATAGATAGGCACTTTACTTCATTTCTGGATGGTTTCTTTTACTGTTTTGACTGTAATTTTCAAGCCTGTAGCATGTGTACTATGTAGGATAGATAGGCACTTTACTTCATTTCTGGATGGTTTCTTTGACTGTTTTGACTGTAATTTTCAAGCCTGTAGCATGTGTACTATGTAGGATAGATAGGCACTTTACTTCATTTCTGGATGGTTTCTATGACTGTTTTGACTGTAATTTTCAAGCCTGTAGCTTGTGTACTATGTAGGATAGATAGGCACTAGCTTGTGTACTATGTAGGATAGATAGGCACTTTACTTCATTCCTGGATGGTTTTTTTTTGACTGTTTTGACTGCAATAGACGTGAAAATGATACAGGAACATGACTATATTACACTTAAATGTTAAATATGATAAATTATGTTTAAAGTCACATGTGACCAGTAGTATGACTGACTGGTATGCTGTACACTCATATGTGATAAGTATTTTAAGTTCTATGTAACATGTGACTAGTAGTTTGACTGATATGCTGGACAGCTTCATGTGACAAGTAGTTTGACTGCTATGATGAACAGTCACATGCACCAGTAGTTTGACTACATGTTGTTCAGTCACGTGCACATAGTTTGACAACTATGTTGAACAGTCACATGTGACCAGTCGCTTGACTTCTATGTTTAACGGTCACATGTGACTAGCCATTTGACTTCTATATTTAACAGTCACATGCACCAGTATTTGTACAGCTATTTATGACAGTCACATGTGACCAGTAAGTTGAGTGTTATGATTAACAGTCACATTTTACCAGTAGTTTGACTAAATGTTGAACAGTCACATGCACATAGTTTGACTTCTATGTTGAAAAGTCACATTTGCAAGTAGTTTGACTTCTATTCAGGACAATCACAGGTGAGCATTTGTTTTACTGCTATGATGAACAGTCACATTTTACCAATATTTGACTACATGTTGAACAGTCACATGCACATAGTTTAACAACTATGTTAAACAGTCTCATGTGCCAGTAGTTTGACTTCTATGTAGAACAGTCACATGTTACCAGTAGATTGACTACTTTGTAGGACAGTCAAATGTGACCAGTAGTTTGTCTTCTATTTAGGACAGTCACATGTTACCGGTAGTTTGACTACTATGTTTAACAATAGTATGTACCAGTAGTTTGCCTGCTATGTGAGAAAGTCACATTTGTCCAGTCCTTTTACTTCAATATTTAACAGTAACATGTGACCAGTTGTTTGACTGCTATGTTGAACAATGTTGAACCGTCATATGCAACCAGTAATTTGACTTCTGTATTGAACAGTCACAGCTTAACAATAGTTTGCCTTTTGTGTTGAACAGTCAAATATGACTAGTAGTTTGACTGCTATGTTATACAGTCACAAGTGACCAGTTGTTTGACTGCTGTGTTGAACAGTCACATGTGACCAGCAGTTTGACTGTTGTGTTGAACAGTTACATGTGATCAGTAGATTGGCTGCTGTGTTGAACAGTCACATGTGACCAGTAGTTTGACTGCTGTGCTGAACAGTCACATGTGATCAGTATATTGGCTGCTGTGTTAATTGTTGAACAGTCACATATGACCAGTAGTTTGACTGCTGTGTTGAACAGTCACATGTGATTTGTAGATTGACTGCTGTGTTGAACAGTCACATATTACCAGTAGTTTAGAGTCATAAGTGATCAACAGTTTCACTCTATGTTGGACAGTCACATATGACCAGTAATTTGACTGCTGTGTTAACCACTTACATATTACCAGTATTTTAAATTGTATTGTTGTGTAACAATAAGAATGTGGAACAAGCACATGTAAAAGTTTTATTTTTATTAAATTGTCAATGTCATTTGCTGGCATTTGTGAATGTAGTTTTATCACTGTGGCACATGGGGAAAATAGACTGCAAAATGTAGGTCAATTTAAGATATCTTAATTCTACACCATAGGGCAATCACTTTGACTTTGACTGTATAAATATTAGAGTCACATAATTCTTATGTCTGACAATCTCTTTGGATTTATTAATTCAGACAAACTTTTGTTTAAAGCTTTGACACTTTATATTAATCCAATGTTCCTTGTAGAGCAGTAAAATTCTAAAATAAAATTATAGACACTTTTCTGCCAATTAAATATCCTGATGTAAAAAGGAAATCCTTGTAGACAAGCAATGTTTGTGTGTGACATCCTTCTCCATTATTAATATAGGACACTCCAAGTCTACAATAAATGGTTTCTTATATAGCCATCATTTCTACAAATCAATTCTGTCTGACTGTTTGATAAAACAGACACTAAAAACAGTTCTTACACATCACATCTCTAAAATAACATCTATCATAATACAATCCCTGTTTTTACATGCTAAAATGTTATGTATCAGTGTATATAGTTATAATAGCTTTTCTAGGCATTTAAAACAATGGATTTATTGTATTGTCTGAGAAAGAGCAACAAACTCAACTAAACAAGAGATTTGTTTTGGCTATAATGTGTTTTTCCATAAAACATACCATAATAAACAATGAAAGAATATGGAGTAAATGTACATGAGACAAAGTCTCTACAAATACATGGTAGATAAGTCTGAATATTTTTGGTATCTTTGGGGTGTGTACAAATTGTTCAAATATTTCAGCAAATTCTAATAACAATTGGTCCAACAATCTTTTAATTCCTTCTTCTGAATGATATTGCTAATTTTGCAAACTATAAGCATAATGACTATAGGAAGAGGTGAACACATTTTTGATAAGGAAAATTGTCATAGAAAGCAAAGAATAATGAAAGATTAATGAAGGATGGAAAAGAAAAAGAGGCTCATGAGAGCCTGTATCACTGGCTCTAAGAGGATCTAGTTTCCATGTACTTTTCATATTGTCAATGACCAAGCTGTGCTTCAAACTTTAAGAATATTTTGTCTGTTATTAAACATAACATATAATGGCTAAGGATAATATGTCTAATAATGTTTTAACATTGGTAAATGAGTTTTAATTTCAATAAGGTTCAATGTTAAACTATATTCCTACTGAAAGGCATCTTGAATACAGTGCAAACATAAAAAAACATCTTTGTACGGGAATCACGTAACTATTTTTTCTAAGTTTCAAAGAAGATCTTTCAAAGTGTTTTTGCATAGGGTCCAGCGTTAAACTATATTCCCCGCTGGAGGCCATTGTGGATGAAAGGCAAATATAGGGAAAAAGAAAAAGAAAGACAAAACTACTTCTTTATCAGGGACCACCTAAGGACTATTGCAGCCAAGTTTGGTTCTAATTGGTCCAGCAGTTTCAAAGGATGTGTTTTCCCATACAATCCAATGCAAACTATGTTCCCTGTTGGTGGCCATCTAGGATATAGGGCAAACCTAAAACACACATTTTTTGCAAGGGAACACCTAATGACTATTATGGCCATTTTTGATTCAAATTACCCTTGTGGTTTCAGAGGAGGATATTTTTATTAATAAGCATTCCCTTAAGGGTCCAATGTTTATCTATGTTCCCTGTTGGTGGCCATCTTAAATATAGAACAAACCTGAAAAACAAGTATTTACAGGGGATCATGTAAGGTCTATTGTATCAAAGTTAGGTTGCAATTGGCCCAGCAGTTTCAGAGGAGATCTTTGAATGAAAAGTTTACCTTTGATGAAAGGACTGACGATTAATGCTAAGTGATTGCAAAAGCTCACCCTTGCTAAAGACAGATGAGCTAAAAAAGAAAACAGGAAACATCTGAAGACAAAATAATAAATCCAGGAAGGAAAAGCAAATATCACTGCAAACAGATGAGAAATCAGTCCACAAGCATGACGGTGTCCATTACTATCTACAGATTTATGGACCACATTCAATATTTTCGGGAACTGATTTTAAACTTTTTATTTTTGCAGACTGAAAGAGAAATTACCAAAGGAACATGTACGATTAGAGGCATATTTGGACCCCAGAATCAGCTAAATTTTCAAACAAAGCTTTCCTTTTAACTTGACTTGGTATATTGCTTAAATCAAAACTCAAGTAAATGGGTGCAGTTATGGCATCAAATCCTGATTCAGATTATCATGCATCTTCCAGATTTACCAAAAATCAACAAGTTTTCCTCAATGTTTGGTCATGATTTGGCAAAGGAAACATAGAGCACATGCAATTAGGTATCTTGATATGTTGACCGTTTATAAAATTGCCAGCCTTTCATGCAAAAATTTCATTGGCACAGGTATGTGCTGCATGTTTTCTGTACTCAAATATGCAAGGATTTTTGTCATTTTAGTCCGTTTTTGTGAAAATGCTGATATTTGTTGAATTTTGGAGTTCATTTTTTTTCTACGAACAAAACAGATTTGTGTTAAACCTGTGGTAGTTTATTATATACTGATATTGAATTTTATTTTGAGACAGCCCCTTCCACCTTTGTTTCTTTCTTCCTTTGCTTTCAATTTTTTGAATTGATTAACATGTTCTCGTCCTGATATAGCTGAAATATTGCTCATTGGACGTTAAACTCTAACTAATCAATCAATCATATTTTGAGACATGATTTTATCAAATATAAGGGTCTTAATTTAAGGGGCCAAATATGCCCTTACTGTACATACTCCTTTTAATGGACCATTATAAAAGAAAATGGTCACAAACAAATCATTTGGATCCATGCAAATCATTCTCAAATTATCATTGAAAATGAACCCCTACATATATTAACCAAGTTGTCATTAGAAACAGGTCACAAAATACTGGATAAAAGGACAACATGATATTGTTATAATTATCACTTATCATTATGAAATTATCATGGAAGTCACAAAAGTTATTAGCTCTCCAGATAAAATTCCATTACAAATCGTAATACAGAATCCCAACGGAAAGCTACACAATGCAACAAGTTGCTTTTAACAAGATTTATTTGGTTAAAAGTTGACAAAAATAACACATAACTGCAATATAAAACTTATCCCTTTAATTTATCAGCACTGAACATCAGTCAAAAATCAAAGGAATACCAGAAAATAACATTTTATGATGTAACAATAATAACGGGAGTAAATGATAGTCATCCATCGCTTGTCAATTGGATTCCCATACTATAGTTTGATTTAAATTTTCATCAAGAAGCAAATCTCAAATAATGAAACTCACTGTCAGTGTCATATCAATAAACTTCTTTATGATTACAATTATGCATTGAAAACACATCTTTGGTGCTGAAGCTTCTCTTTGATATTGATCAGAAATCTACGTTTATTAAACAAAAATTTCGGATAACTGTTATGTACTTGATGTCATCAGGTTTCCGACAATTATGGAGATAAAAGGGTTCACATGGAAATTCCATATTTTTTGTCTTCCTTAAATCAAGAATTACATTTAGCATGTCACAAGATTAAATGTCATAGGGACTTTTGTCAAATAAATGTCAACATTCAAGTTAAACACAAATATGTCTGGTTACCTTATTGTAATTACTCATACTGATAAAATTGACCGCCACACAAACCTTCAACATACACACTTTATCATAAAAATAGATTTACGATGGGATTTTTCTTACAGTCATGATTTCAATCTTGGACGAAATTTGAACATACTCAGTCAACTGTAAAAAGGAGGTCAACATCAAAAGATGTATGGCGGAATGTCAAGTACAAATGTACTGTATTTCATATTCTTCAAGTAAGATCCTTCTCTCTAGCTGAAGCCAGGAGTACTATAAGGAAGCATCAGAACACTTCAGTAACTATTGTTCTGACCATTTGCCCACCTGTATCCGATGACACCTGTGTGACCATCTGTGCACATATTTCCAGGTGACACATGTTTACCTACCTGACCACATATTCCAAAATAACATGTGTGAAAATCTGCCCATATATTTCCAGGTTACATGTGTGACCATCCGTCCATATATATCCAGGTGACACATGTGACCCTCTGCAAGTAAATTTCCAGGTCAAACATATGAGACATCTGCCTACATATTTCCATGTGACACATGTGCCACCATCTTCCCACATATTACAAGGTGACACAAATAACATCGGACATATTTCCAGGTGATAATTTTGCAACCATCCACCCCTTATACTTCCAAATGAGACATGTATGACCATCTGCCCTCATATTTTCAGGCGACACATGAGTGCACAGTAACTAAACATGGTTACTAGGCCACTGAATTTTATGTTTTTTCATACAGCACTTGATGCATAATATCAATGATATTCCTACGTCAAAGGATCTTTCATGTATACTTAATCAATTCCATATCTGTCATGAAAATGTCACCAATGTGGTTGCTGACGTCACACATTGTCCACATTTTATTTTTGCAGACTTTCACTATGGTCCAGACAAAAACCAAAATTTTTTTTAAAATCTGATCAAGTACCTTTCCCACTGCACTTTGGTAGAATCTCTCATATGTCTGATAAGGCAGTTAGATAGTCTGTACTTTGTCTGGTTTACTTTTTGGTGATTTGAAGATGCAGAACTGGAAAACTGAAAAATAAAAATGAAATTATATGTTAAAAGATATCAAAATATCATAATACCTTTAGTTATACTAACCAATAACAAGAAGTATCATGCTAAGAATCCAGAGTAAAATCTTTGGATTTGATTCTTACAGGGTCCAATGTTTAACTGCTGTTGTTGGCCATCTTTGACTGTGTGTGGACATAACTTTAAAAGGAAAATTGTCAAAATTTAAGTTGATTCAAATTATCATAATGTTTACGCCATACAAAATCTTTGATTGAGTTTCCAATATTATCTAATGTAAAAAATATGTTCCCTTCTGTTGACCATCTTTGATTATGAGTGGACAATTTGAACATATGTTGAAAAGGGAACTATCAAAAGGCCATTGTGTCAGGTTTGATTCACATTATCACCGTGACTTCACATTCCAACATTATCTATTGTAAAAAAAATATATTCCCTGATGGTCGTCAACTAGGATACATGTAATGTTAAAATCTATGAGATATAATAATTAAAGGGGGTCGTCCAAGGAACATTACAATAAAGTTTTTTTTTTCTGTTTCACCTGGAAGTTTTAGTGAAGATGATGTGCAAACTTGATAAAAACTATTTTTGAAGGTATATTTGGCCAATTAATTTAAGATGTTACATGCAAGAAGCAATCTTGAATGAGCTGTGAACCTGTAGGACACAATTTTTACAGGAAACTACCAAAGGACTCTTTTGATGAAGTTTCATTTCAGTTGGTTTCAGACAAAAGATCTATGAATAAAAATTAAAAAGATTTTATGATGTCCACTATAAACTCTCTGAGCTCTAGAAATGTGAGCTAAAGAAAATCCATTAAAATCAGACTAACAATAAAAATGTTCAATCTTTTCCACTAAAAACAAAATATTAGTGCATGTAAACAAATGAAAACCAAAAAAACTGACCCCATTCAGCCCCTTATTCTCAAATTATTACGTTAAAACTTTATCTGTATGCAAAGGAATATTCTATTAAATTTCTGTGTTGAAATAATAACAAAAATTAAACACCTTTGGTTTAAGAAAAGTGATTGCCATTTTCCACCATCACCATACATTCATAGGAATCTTCCCACTCAATTCATAACACAGCAAACTCATTTCAATGGTACCTTTTAATGAAAACAAAACATGGTCATTTTATAGATTTTAATGAAATTTTAACCCTTTTTGTTTTCAGACCTAACCATGAATCCTTTCAGATTTATACAGGCATATCAAAAGATAAGTAACAAACATAATAGAATTTGATAATATACAACAGTATAACCATCATATATCTTATAACGTTACAATTCAGAGTGTTTCCTTGTATGAGTCCGCAAATTAATCTGATTTTCCACGTAATAATTCCGATGGTGAAGAACATTGGAACATACAAAGAATTATAAGAGACAGATTTAGTGTGACAATCTAATCAAGACTTAGGCAATACAGAAACAAAACAATTTCTATGATAAAATTATCCTTCCCATTTGCATCATTTAAAACGTAAGATTGCGGCAACACAGTGACAATCGTAAGAATTGGTTATAAGAATTGAATTATCCACTGACAGTAGCAGTAAGGTAAATTGGATTTTCTCTCTCTCCCTGATCCAGACATCTTACTTCACAAACATATTCTCCAAAAGTAATTTATTGTGGCTTCTTTAATAAAATATATCTAACAATTACACTGCAACAGATCTCTGTACCAACGTTAACGAGAAAACAGCACCATCTTATTTTAACATGTTTATCTTAATCAATCAAGCCCTTATGAATTTAGCAGTGTTCTGTCGTTAATTCAATTTCGTTCCAAGCAACAAGTACATGTTGCCTGTAGAACTCCATGCTATCAGCTCATATAGCAACACCAACTCAATTATATCCTTTGTGACTATTATGTATTTCTTCAGCTTCATCAAATTCAAATCTTTAAATGGAATTTCATGTTGTTTCTCACAAAACTTTATTATCTCAATATGCTAACAAAAAGCTTCACAGCTCTTGCAGGTTATTAGTCGAGCAGTTACAGCTAATGTCATTTAGAATACATGACCATATCAAGATTTCAATGATAAATTCAGATTCTCTAATATAAGACGATGATGCAAGTCATTTTAAGCATATATATATATATATATATGTATCTCACAGATGGACTGACCAAATATAACATACAGCAGTTTAAAGCAATGTTGTGGCCATGAATAATTCAGACTGTAGAAAATGGGAGTTGCTTGAGAGAACCACCAATACTGACTTCAGGAAATGGGAGTTGCTTGAGAGAACCACCAATATTGACTACAGGAAAAGGGAGTTGCTTGAGAGAACCACCAATATTGACTACTGGAAATCGGAGTTGCTTGAGAGAACCACCAATATTGACTGCAGGAAATCGGAGTTGCTTGAGAGAACCACCAATATTGACTGCAGGAAATGGGAGCTGCTTGAGAGAACCACCAATATTGACTGCAGGAAATGGGAGTTGTTTGAGAGAACCACCAATATTGACTGCAAGAAATGGGAGTTGCTTGAACGAACCACCAATATTGACTGCAGGAAATGGGAGTTGCTTGAGAGAACCACCAATATTGACTGTAGGAAATGGGAGTTGTTTGATAGAACCACCAATACTGACTTCAGGAAATTGGAGTTGCTTGAGAAAACCGCCAATATTGACTTCAGGAAATGGGAGTTGCTTGAGAGAACCGCCAATATTGACTGCAGGAAATGGGAGTTGCTTGAGAGAACCATCAATATTGACTGTAGGAAATGAGAGTTGCTTGAGACAACCACCAATATTGACTGCAGGAAATGGGAGTTGCTTGAGAGAACCTACAATATTGACTGCAGGAAATGGGAGTTGCTTGAGAGAACCACCAATATTGACTGCAGGAAATGGGAGTTGTTTGAGAGAACCAACAATATTGACTGCAGGAAATGGAAGTTGCTTGAGAGAACCACCAATATTTACTTCAGGAAATGGGGGTTGCCTGAGAGAACCACCAATATTGACTGCAGGAAATAGGAGTTGTTTGAGAGAACCATCAATATTGACTGCAGGAAATGGGAGTTGCTTGAGAGCACCACCAATATTGACTGCAGGAAATGGGAGTTGCTTGAGAGAACCATCAATATTGACTGCAGGAATTGTTTGAGAGAACCATCAATATTGACTGCAGGAAATGGGAATTGTTTGAGAGAACTACCAATATTGACTGCAGGAAATGGGAGTTGCTTAAGAGAACGTACAATATTGACTTCAGGAAATGGGAGTTGCTTGAGAGAACCAACAATATTGACTGCAGGAAATGGGAGTTGCTTGAGAGAACTACCAATATTGACTGCAGGAAATGGGAGTTGCTTGAGAGAACCACCAATATTGACTGCAGGAAACGGGAGTTGCTTGAGAGAAACACAAATATCAGACAGGTTTCAGATGAACATAACAAAAAGCAGCTCAATGAAAGGGATGAATATATTCCATGTCAATATTTCAGTGAAATTTGTTTAACCTACAATTTTTAAATTCATTTTGTTTGGGGACATGTTATAAAAAATCAAAACGTATTGCAGCTATAATTTTGTCTAAAACAAATTTATTCTTTCAAACTGCAAGGGAATATATACTTTTTGTCTTTGCCCTTTTACAACAAAGAGAACTAACAAACATACCATTGATACCAAAGAAGGGGATAACTGCAGCCAAAGGCATAGGCTTACTTTGTTAAAATATTTCACAAAGGAGCATTTCTCTCATTTCAGACATTCAAAATATGGATGTGCAATTTGGGATGTATTTATAAAACTTCACAAATGCCATTTGTTTTTATATAAAGAACCACAAAACAATTTCAAAAATGTCTCAGTAATTTTTCAAGATCACAACTTAAAATCTGTCTTGTGAAATAATTTTCATTTAATATCAAACAACAAAGTATTAATCTGCAATAACGAGCCTGTTGCTATAGATATAAGCTTAAATAATGGCCTTTATGACCAAGTCAATCTTCTCCGCTTCATCAGAAAAGAAGTCAATTTTCTACGTGCTAAATTCTGAAGTGTTGAGCGTTGATTTAATGGCCAATAATAACGGTAAGTAAAAGTTGACACACAGAATTTTATTCCGTAAATCAACTCTGTATAAAAATAATAAGGAAATAAAGCAAATCAATGCCTGTAAAGAAATGGCTAGCGACGGTAATTGAGATTTTCTGAAGCAAACCATGTTTTGTCGTAATGAAGGCTGACAGAATATTCCAGTACAGCAATATCTCCAATATAATAACTTCTTACAACCTATATTAGGCTCTACATATATCTATCATAACTAGCTCAAATTTTATTTTCAAGAATTATACGCTTATTACTAAACATCCAGGACTTTATATTTGGAGAAAAATTTGATTTGAAATGTTCCGATCAATATGAACTGTAAAATTTATCGTCAAATAATGTCTTAAATGTTCATCAACAAAAGGTTGATGGAAGATTAGTTACAATTAGAAGGAAATAGTGGAGAGAAAATTCAATTTCCAGTTATTGATTAAGTTTCAATTGATGTTATGATACATAAGTTTAATTACAAATTCCTAGGCACAGACACATTTCATGTTCTATTGCATGTAAATGGCTGGATAATTTTACACTTTTCCTATGGTTTTTGTTTGCATAAAAAGGATCACTGCAATTTGAAGTGTATATATTTACCATTGCATTATAAAACCATTCTAATGAGGAAATACAAAACAACAAATTAGAGGCTATAAGGAGCCTTTTTATGCTTTTGATTTATTTTTATTGCCTAGAATATTCATAATATCTAAATGTCTAACCTGCCTAAAGGTTCAGGTAACTGGGACTTGGGTAGAAATTATGAATGAGAATGAGAAACCTTGGTGGGTTATCTCCCTGTACCAAGTTAATTATTAAAAGTTAAAATGGAGTTAATTTCCATTTAAATATCAAAGGAAGAAGCTATTGATATGCTAATTAAAATTATCTCCACTTTGAACCATACAAAACTAACTTGGTACAGGGAGATAACCGACCGAGGTTTCTCATTGAAAGGTCATCTTTGTTTTCCTCTTATTGTCATACATATATAAGTTCACCAGCAATGACCTTCAAAACAGAAATACAATGCAACACTATTGACAGTATGGGGACAACACCAGATATAGGTACCAGGACTGGTAGTATCAATGGAGAAAAAGCACTGAACTGTTACCAAAGAGTTTAATTCGTACAAAATAAGCTAGTACTAATTCACTGTACAATAAAAGTTTGATGCTTTTCTCAATAAAGGGTATCTGTCCTAGTACCAATATCTGGTGCTATTCCCATACGGTGCTATTGCAAGTGCAAAATAATGCGTTTATGGAGAAGATATAAGATACACGACTACTAATATCAATTTACACATCATCATTGGGCTTTAGCAATAGCAAATGTGTAACAAAATACAACTATAATTTAAAATGAAAATTTTACAGACAACAACATATTGTTTTTGGTAGATCAAGAGAAACTTCTCAGCCTTCACATCATACCTTTTTTATCATAGTTTACATCTCAATTGAATTTATTATCTTCTGCTGATGTTTTCCAAGTTGACATCATTAGAATAACCAATTTACAGGTTGTGTGCACCTATCTGCATCCAGATACCTGTAATCAAAACAAGCTGAATTAAATCAACAGTAAATTTGTAGAAAAACATTCAAAAAGTTGAAAAACAAAATATTTTCAAAGCATGCTTTTTACTAAATGGCATCACATTTGTTAACACAAAAGGTAGGTCTCATTTTATTTTGTATATATCATTTACATCAAATCATAATATCATATACAGCAAGAAAAAGCACCAACTGTGAGGTTGAATGTTGGACTATATGATCAATGAAAGGCCCGAGAAGAATTTGCCGTTATCACAGTTATGTAATCACTCTTGCTGCAGTATCATGCGTTTTTTATAGCTTACAGTGATGTCAACTTGATTTAAAATCAGTACCATAAGGATCATCCATGGACAAAAGCTTATCCATCACTTATTATTCAAAAGATATATGGTCTTAAACTTTGTGACAAACAGACCAATGAAAGGGACAAAGACAATATCCCCTCCTCATTTTCTTTGGGCGAGGGGATAAACAAGACTACAGGAAGACATGTAACCCCACTTCGCCACATTCCAATTCAAGGCAGACCAGTCTTTGATCTTATCCCTTATTTGCTACATGTATTTGCCTAGTGTAGATTGCATTGGCTTCATTCAACTGAGAAACTCCTGCAAACGAGGTGAACATGCCACACCACTAAGGCATTGATAAATCAAGTTATATTCATAGGCACTAAATTCTTACCCTACCTTGTATCCATCATCAGGACCATTGGTCTTACACAACACTTAAAGAAAGCCATATGTTGTAGTTAAATCAATGCTTCTGGCCACCTCAGAATAAACACAAGACCTGCAAAACAGAAATTATCAAGGACAAGTTTGCATCAGATTGATTCAGTAGTTTTATACTAAACTCAAGGTGAGTGAAATGTGAAACATAAAGTTTAATGTTAAACTACAAAGTTTTTTTTCATCTAGTAGCCATTGTTATTTCCAAGTTAAATCCTTTCAATGACCCTTCGGTTTTAGACTGGATCTTTGCATGAAAGGTTTATCATAAATTGCAACAAACAGACAGGTTGTCTGGCCACCAATGGTAAAAGGTCAATTTGGATAAAGCCATTTGATCTAATAATATCAACCAAATGCATGATGATGGTCAAAAGAATTTCCACTAAAACAGGTCCATTCCGAGATACACTTCCAGATTTCAATGGTATTGAAACTAGAACCTTTTCAACTCTGAAACAAAGACAGAACCTAGCCTGATAGTTGTGGTCAACAACAAAACTCCAGTAACATTTGTTCACAACTTGTTGGCTGGAAACCCAAAAACTTGTAACATTTCAATACTGAATTCAAGAGTCACCCGAAACCCTGAACCAACAAGAGTTGTCAGAAGACAACATAGCTCGCCGGGGATTCCAGTAACCTCAATGCACAATAAATTCGAAAGACAGCTTTCTTCACAAGAAAGTCACATATGAAATATAAACA
>MJUU01035810.1:31465-48400 GCA_002080025.1 Modiolus philippinarum | reverse complement strand
CAGGGAAAGGTCAAGGTCAAAATGTCTACAAATATGGTACCACTAGAAAGCTCTCATCATAAGGAAGTCACATACCAAATATGAACACCCTACCAGTAAAAGCCTACCTTCTAGAGGCAAGGTTCAAGTTTTTCAAAAATTGCATTCAGGGAAAGGTCAAGATCAAAACGTCTACAAATATGGCACCACTAGAAAGCTCTCATCATAAGGAAGTCACATACCAAATATGAACACCCTACCAGTAAAAGCCTACCTTCTAGAGGCAAGGTTAAAGTTTTTCAAAAATTGCCCTCAGGGAAAGGTCAAGGTCAAAATGTCTACAAATATGGTACCGCTAGAAAGCTCTCATCTTAAGCAAGTCACATACCAAATATGAACACCCTACCACTAAAAGCCTGCCTTCTAGAGGCAAGGTTAAAGTTTTTTATATACTGCCCTAGGGGCAAGGTCAAGGTCAAAATGTCTACAAATATGGTTCCACAAGAAAGCTCTCGTCACAAGGAGGCCACATACTAAATATCAACATCCCATCTCTTAACGTCTCCATTCCAGAAGCAAGGTTAAAGTTTTTGCTGACGAAGCCGACGCCGACGCCGGGGGTATGACAATAGCTCTCCGGACATTCGTAAGGGCGAGCTAAAAATTGAATTTGCTCTATTTTTGGATTCCACAGCTATCCTACCAAGCTTGAAAACTATGCAATTCTATTCAACAGCTATTGGTCACATACCTCAAAATTTACAATATTTAAGAGATTTAACTCCATGACAACATATCAATCTGAACCTGACTTGGCTGTGTTTTGTTGTCATGTTTAAAAGCATTATGTAATTTCAATCAAAAGTGACAGAAACCATCAGTTGATAGACAGACAGAAAGACACATGACTTAATGTACAAATAATATCATGCCACTTCATGTGGCAGGGTATAACTAGATGGACCTGGGGCCTAATTGGCAACAAAGAAAACCTGTCGCTTCCAATCTGTCTAGCCGTAACTAAAAGACCAAATTTATTTGCCACAGGAGTATTTATATCAAAACTCAAAAACAATCTGAAAATACCAAATGCACAGGTAAATTCTAATGAAAATGGAAAAAGGAATTCTGATGAAGTTAAGAGAATAACACAGACAATTTGTTTTTCTCTGTAGATACTTCAGTGATGTAATCATTAACCAAAGTCACTCATGCAAGAAATGTTGGTCAAGTCCACCTACTCATATACAAATCTCAAATACTATTGGAGAGGAATGCATGGTAAAAGAATCATGGACAAACTTTGTATGACAAATAAAGGGCTACGCCGGGCCCAGCATGATACGACCGCAGCATGTCGACAACTGAAATTTGAACAAGTGTATTTTAAAGTGAATGTGGACACAGTAAAGAGCTTAATATTGTAATTAGATGAACATAATAGGGAGCTAGACACAGTAATTAGCTGGACACAAAGTAGGCCTGGGGAACATAAAAATTAGCCCTTTTAATCCCATAAAGGTATGAAACACTGAAAGAGTTACACAAAAACTGCTGACATACAACTGAAAGCCATCTGAAGTAAAAAAATCCCACTAAAATCCTATATAATAAAGATTTAAGATATTTTGAAAAATAGCAATTTTGGTACCTTTGACCCCTTATAGCTCGTAAACCCTAAGAGATATGCCAAATCTATTGGCATACTACTGAAAGCTAACAACAAGGGGAATCCAAAGAAAAAAATCCCATCGAAATCCGATGGAAAATAAATATTTTACATATTTTGAAAATTAGCAATTTTGGCCCCTTTGACCCCTTATAGCTCGGAAACGGTAAGAGATATGCAAAATCTGTTATTCAAAGAAAAAAATCCCATCGAAATCTGATAAAAAATAAAAATTTTACAGTTAATTTTAGAAAGGTGGTTAGTCATCCTATTGCTGAGAGAATTGACAAGTAGGTTGGTGTCTTTGCCTAAAATGTTTACAAAAGACATTTAAATATTCCTCAATAGGTCATTGATTTTATTTATAGGTCAGGCATTTAAAATCCCTTTTGATTCTTGAATGGTGTTCAACCAACCTAAACTTAAATACACAACATACATTTAGGCAACAGAAAATAAATAATGAAAGTGTATATAGAAAATGCAAATAATAAAAGAGTAATATAATCTGGAAGAAGAATTTGATTTACAACAATTTTCCTATTACTGAATGTACACAAAAGGTTTCTCAATAGAAGTTTGACCTTCAATGTAGAAAGTTCACATACCCATTCATTGTATTTGTTCTGGATATGGGCCAGTTTACCTGATGTCAATTTCATATACCCATTCATTGTATTTGTCCCAGATATGGACCAGTTTACCTGATGACAATTTCAACAAGAAACAAGTCAAGTTCACCCAAACTTGTTTTTTACATTGGAAAAGTAGAACGAGGATAAACATGCATTTTTTACATAAATTAACCAGACGTACTGTTCGAACCACTACTACTATAATCATATTTTGTCCCTCCTGTTTATCCTTGATAAAGATAATGTTTATTTCACAACCTAGGTAATAGTTGAGTATTTTTGTTCAGGTTGGTTGAACACCATGCTTCATACAAAGTGATTTAAATGCCTCACCTGTAAATAAAATCAATGACCTATTGAGGAATATTTAAATGTCTTTTGTAAACATTTTAGGCAAACACACCAACCTGTTGATCAATTCTCTCAGCAATAGGATAACTAACCACCTTTCTAAAATTAACTGTAAGTAATCTGTACATTTGCAATTTTGGCCCCCTTTGGAACCTAATTACTCGGAAAGGAAAAAAGTTATCAAAAATTTGATGTTGCTGTGCTAGTTAGCTTGACATATAAATCCACTGCAAAAAACTGCATTAAAATCGGACTATAAATAAGAAAAATAAAATTTTTGAGAATCGCCCCCTTTGGGGCCCATTTATTTCATGAACGGTACATGCGACATGAAATCCGTTGACATAATGCAGATTGGAAATTTTCTCAGGAGTACAATGAAAGAAACCCCATCAAAATCCAATGAATAATAAATATTCTACAGCCCAATATACGAAAACACCCAATTTGGCCCTTTTTGGCCCTTTTCTTATAAACGGGCGGGGCCAGTATACCCAAAACCAATCCCAGCCTTCCTTTTGTGCCAAGGAACATTGTGTTAAAATTTCATAAGGATTGCTCAACTAGAACTTAAGTTATCGCACGGAAACGAAGTATCCACAGACGCCGACGCCGCTGACACCGCCCGAATCATACCAATTCTCTTATCTGGCGTGACATCACAAAGCTGAATTGACCAATCAGATCAGTCGATTTCGATCTTACACCCCCAATATAGGAGGTGACGCTATCGATTTTTACAGTTATAGTCTATGTAAAAAAATCGATATTTTAAATTGCAATAGATTCGGTGTTATAATAACTATGATCTTGAAATTCGGATATGATGTTTATATTGATGTGCCAAATGCATATACCGAGTTTCATTTAAATATCTTGAAAAATGAATGAATAACTGAAAGTTGAAGTTACTTAGATATATAGAGAAATGTGGACTTTTTCACCTCCTCCACAGGTAAAGTGCCCGGATGTCCGGATAAGAGAATATACGACCTCAAAATTTTTTGCGGTCGTATAAAAATCTTTTACATTAATGACATAACATTAGTTTTCATGATTCTGCATACACAAAGTAAATGTAACTTTTTAATTCTTGTGATCGCTGCCTGAGACTATCAACATGTGAAAGAAATTTCACACACATTTTTACATTTGAGTCCTAAACATAGAAGATCGAAGTGGTATAAAAATTATTGCTTTATATATTAAATTACTTTCCTGCTTACAGAGGTTGTGAATGAAATCATTTGTTGGATTTAGTGATTTACCGGGGTAACTTTTTAAGTGTGGTTCCTTAACAAGTATGCCTGATCAAGATGACAAAAAGATTTAAATCCCACCTCGCAGATCAACTGATAGGGAACTAATTTTTTAACATCGAATATAGCAATTTAAAATTGAAATGTCATAGCTCCCCCCCCCCAAAAAAAAATTAAAACAAAAAAACAAATAAAAGAAAATGTGTCCACCAGATACATATCCACAAACATTCCTTCATTCACAAGCCGAGAAATCCTTGACGAAAATTTCAGACGTATGTACAAATGGACGGACAGACAATTGTAAAACTTAATGCCTCTGTCGCCTAACAGCGGGGCATAAAAAAAACAAAACAGAATAACATTGGTAAGGTTATATTGACTACCCAAGTGATGTTGATCCTATTAAAATATAACAGACATCATCATGAAACTCTGGTGTAGGGTAGATAACTCCAAAAATACAAGGTAGATACCAATCAGCTATACTCACTGACATAATTTAAGCCATATCACTTTCAAGGTCAGTCCATTCTTGTAACAGCTGTATCACAAATCTTTCCGTAATCTGTTTTACAATGCTGACAGGACATCCACAAGATTCCTAGCTGTATCAAAGTACACACGACACCTTAAATTCAGTCTGCTCTGTTAGGCACTAGTCCGATGCTGGGGACTAGTAAATTTGAATTCAGACTAGTAAATTTTTTCAAGCACTAGTCCGACAGGATTAGCCAGAATTTTTTGTTGCAGAAATTTTATATTGCATTTTCTAGACAACATGCTAAATTTGCATTGCCTTTCATCACGGTAAAATTTTTCTTTTCTCTTTTGGAATAGTTAAATGGGATTTGGACTAGTAAATCTGTTACCTCAACTACCCCGAAGGACTAACTATAGAAGTTTTTTGCGCAGACCGACCTAAACACTTAAACCTATTCCTCCACTCCTCCACTCAATATACTATCTCTGAAGGGGTGCCATGTTTTTCACTGTAGGGTACTGTTACAATTCAATTTTTTGGTTCCATTTCAAACACGAGTTGTGAGAAGACAACATAGCTCACCTGGGTATAGAGCAATGTCAAGAAAAAATTAACCTGAAAGTATATCCTTTTTGTAATTGCAAATTTTTATATATAATTAAAAAAAATTCTAATATGGCTTCCTGTATTAGCTTTGAAAATAGAGTCATGTTATAATACCAATATAACACTCTTTGCACATGCGCAAAAGATGCATAGTTTCTGTTGCATATTTTGAATCTATTTTTCATTTTAACTGTCAAAATCTACCATCCACTTACAAATTTTTAATTAAATTTGTTTCCGAATTCATTATGGAATTTTTTCTACTTGAAAAGGCAATGTTCGGGACAAACTTTAATTTTTCTACTTGTGACGTCACAAATAAAATCGTAATGTCCGGTTCGTAAGCAGCGTTAGTTGGAAAGTTTAAATGGAAATTATGAGGACTTGAGGCATTTTCTACAGTTAAAATAGCAATAAGATAAAACAAAAGTAAGTTTTTATTGTATTTGTGGAAAGTTTTTTTGTCAGCGAGTTTGTTTATCAAAATCAAAATGTTACGGAACCATAAGATAGTCGCTTCTCGCTTCGGATATAAAATGGGTGAAATTTCCATATTAGAATCGAAATAAATCATATCCGCCAAATACTATATTGTCATTATAACATGGGCTTTCGTTGTTTTTGCATATTTTATCCCGAGCGTTAGCGAGGGATAAAATATTTGCAAAACAACTCAAGCCCATGTTATAATGACAATATAGTATGGCGGCCATGTTTTATTTCTTAATTCATGATCCTGGGGCAATAGTCACATATCAAAGTTCTCAACCTAACTCTTTATGACTAGCTTCTAAAAGCAATGTAAAAGTTTTTAAAAATTACCCTCGAGTGAAGTTCAAGGTGAAAATGTCAACACATATGGTACTTTAAAAAGCTCTCATTATATGCAAGATGAATACCTTAGCACTTATTTACTGCATTCTAAAAACAAGGTTAAAACAAAGGTAATCATTGATTACAAATTTCTCCTTATTTGTCCTTGATTCTAACATACGATTGAGAATGCATGCACATACAAGTTTAAACAAGAACTGTCTACGAATGGCAGCAAGTTATATCCTCTGCTCATTGAACCCTAAATCAATATAGCAAGTGCAAATTTAATTGTATTTGGACATAATACAGGTGAAGAGACAGTACAAGATTGGGCAGACTACAAGTTTAGACATAATGATCCAGAAAATATACAATGTGGAACTATCTCCCCTTCAAAATTTTGAGCAACAACCATATTATTTCATGCATATCTTCAGAGGGTATGCTTCACTTGTGTAACATTTCATCAAAATCCAAATCCCATGTTAGAGGACATGCACTGACAAGGTTAACCCGACAACGTTGACCCCCTCCATTTTTCCTGAAAATATTCAGACGAATTATCTCCCCTTCAAATTTCATGCAGCATTGTCGCAGCATCCATATTACTTCATCTTCAGGTAGAATACTACAACTGTGTAACATTTCATCAAAATCGAAGCAGTCGTTTAAGAGGACATCCAGTGACATTAGAAGGTGTATGATCCCCTTTTTCCAGAAAATATTTGAAGACAAATTACCTCCCCTTCAAAATTTATTTCAATAACCATATTACTTCATGCACATCTTCCAATGGCATACTACAACTGTGCAACATTTCATCAAAATCCAAGCAGTCGTTTAAGAAGATATGCACTGACAAGGTACCTCCCTTTTTTCCCCAGAATATATTCAATGACAAATTATCTCCCCTTAAAAATTTCAGGCAGCAACCATATTACTTCCTGCACATCTGGTATACTACAACTGTGCAACATTTCATAAAAATCCAATCAGCTGTTTAAGAGGACATGCGCTGAAAAGGTAAATGGAAGGACAGGGTGATTCTTATATACCCCCAAACTTTGTTTGCAGGGTGTATTATTATCCTACCATGTCCATTAAATAAGATATTAAGTAGGACATAAATTTAAATCTAAATAGATCGTATAGGTAAAAGTGATGTAATTTTACCTGAATGCTGACCTACCATCAAAATGTATGCAAGATATATGCACATCCAAGGTTAAATCATCCTGTCATGTCCCGTAACAAACATCTGAAATCAAGGACTTATAATGATTATACGTCCTTGGTGAAATTGAAGAAAAAAAATTGAATGCAAGTTGAATCCTCATGCAGAAAATGTAGATCAAAGTGAACTCATTTTGCCTGTATGCTGCCCTTCCACCAAAGATACATGCATATGAAAGGATAGATGATCCTACAGTTACTGAGATATGAACAGGGATGTAAACTGGAATGGAAGTCAGTGATACAGAAAATAAAGGTCCAATTGAATAATTTTGATCAGATGCTGACTTACCACTGAAGAAAATGCACATGCAAGATTAGATAATCCTATCTAAGGTCAGAGACTTTATTTTCTTGGAGGCTGTGAGATAACCCAAGCTGTGTCTGTATGAAAAGTTTGTTAACCTACCTTTCATAGTTACCAAGATACATACCTAAATGTGGATGTGGAGTTGGATACAGACGTAGCCGTGGATATGGACACCATGTTTGTTGAGGCAAACTAAAAATTGCCCTCCAGGTAAGGTCAAGGTCAAAATATCTACCGATATGCAACCTATGTGAAGCTCTTATAATACTGTGAAAGTACCTTTATTCATGGACATCAATTTTTGTGGTTTTGATAAATATCACTATTTTGTTGGCACTTAAATTTGTGGTTTTAAATTCAATACATTAAACTCTATGCAAAAAAAAGATTTCATCGGGAACTTAATTTCGTGGTTTTAGCCAACCACGAAATCCAGGAAAATTGGAACCCCACAAGCAATAGTATTTTCACAGTATGCAGGTCACATACCAAATATGAACACCCTAACACTTAATGACACCCTTCTGAAAGCAAGGTTCAAGTTTTTTTTTAATTGCCCTCAGGGGCAATGTCAAGGTCAAAATGTCTGCAAAATTGTACCTCCAGAAAAATCTCATCATAAGGAAATCGCAAACCAAATATCAACATCCTAGCTCTCAAGATCTCATTCCAGACCCAAGGGGTATTACAGCTAAAAATTAACGATCTATTATGAATTTGTGAAACATAAACCATTACTAGAGTATATACTGAATGGGCTGTTCAATAATTCTGTAGATTATTGACAATATCGTTGTTCCTACAATCCAAATGTGACACCTCCAACGGCCAGTATTCAGAAATATATATAGAAGGATACATCACTTTATCCTTATATATTATCATCATTGTACCAAATAATGTTGGATGTCACAAAATCTATCTACAGTGATTATTATATGACTATAAATATACATGGATAAATCAGTACTTCACTTTCCTTTTTAAAATGTGATGATTACCGCGCAATTTAGCACGTGAGGTTAACACCACTGTTAAACACTTTAGCGTGTACCCATAAATAGTAACAGGGAAAATCTTAGTTTTTCGACGTGATGATCACCGCGCAATTTAGCACGTGAGGTTAACATCACTGTTAAACACTTCAGCGTGTACCCATATATAGTAACTGGGAAAATCCATTTCCCAAAGTAGAATTACAGTGTCAAGACTAAACTGTCGAACGAGGGAAAAGCAAGAGTAAAACGTTAAATTTTCGGAACAATTATTCATATAATAAAACAATTGATGGCTTTCGATTTCGGTTAAAACCACAATTTAACAACCCTCGAGATCTGATAATTACCTCGGCCGTAAACGGCCTCGGTAATAATCACATCTCTTGGGTTGTTAAATTGTGATATTAACCTCATCAAAAGTCATTAATTGTTGTTCCTTTTTTTGTATTATTTGTGGTTCTTGCACAATTTTCAGGTTTTAACTAGAGAATGTGTCTACCACACGGATGCACCTCCGACAAGTTTATGACCACAGATAACGTAAGTCAATCAGGCATAAAAATTAGTTCCCAGTCACTGAATCATCAGGAAGTACCATTACAGATGATTGTTCAATAAACTTTTTTTGAATAATGGAAAGTAACAAAAATACCATTCTAAAGTCTTTTAAACATTAAATATTGGTCAGGTTTTAAAATTATCCTTGAGTTATGTAGTATTCACCAATTAAACATCTAGCTGTTTGAAATGGGCCTAATGCAAAAATTTAACAAAGTCATTCAAGCATAAAATGAAGGTCAAAGTCAACAGATTGTCCAACAATTGGGTAGTTCTCATTAAGATGAGAAATTTCATGAAACATCATATGTTGTATAATTGTTGAAAAAAGTACAGTAAAACATAAAATTTAACAAAAGTCATTCGAGCGTGAAATGTATGGTCAAAGACACTTAATTGGCCTCGATTTGGAAAGTACTCATCATGTTGATTTATTTTGATACAACAACGTTGGGAGAGCATGTTAGGTTGATGACAAACAGACTTAAATGCAAAATTAAACAAAAGTCACTCAAGTGTAAAATATAGGTCAAAGCTACGTAACTGTCAATGTTCTGGGTAGTACTCATCAATGAAATTATTTTGATGAAAAATCATATTGATATAATGTGTACTCATCAAGTTGATTTATTTTGATACAACAACGTTGGGAAAGCATGTTAGGTTGATGACAAACAGACTTAAATACAACATTAAACAAAAGTCACTCAAGCGTAAAATATAGGTCAAAGCTACCTAACTGTCAATGATTTGGGTAGTACTCATCAAGGCAATTAATTTGATGAAACATCATATTGGTATAATGTTTAGTTGTTGAGAAATGGACCTTAACGCAAAATATAACAAAAGTCACTCAAGCATAAAACATAGGTTGAACCTACCTAACTGTCAATGTTCTGGGTAGTACTCATCAATGCAATTATTTTGATGAAACATCATATTGGTATAAAGTGTAGTTGTTGAGAAATGGACCTTAGCGCAAAATTTATCAAAAGTCACTCAAATGTAAAATATAGGTCAAAGCTACCTAACCCTCAATGTATCAAGGCAATTAATTTGATGAAACATCATATTGGTATAATGTGTAGTTGTTGAGGAATGGACTTTAATGCAAAATTTAACATGTCACTCAAGCATAAAATGTAGGTCATGGATCCCTAATTGTTGGTGAATCTGTTAGTACTAATCAAGGTGCATGTACTGATGTAATATTATCAAAATACTACAAGAGGTTGCCAATATATGGACCTAAACGCAAAACTTGACAGCGGGACGGACGTACGGACGGATGGACAAGGGTAAATCTATATGCCCCTTCCACTTCGTGGAGGGGCATAAAAAAACTATGACAATAAAAAACTGATGCTGCATCTTAGCTAGGTGAATCATGTTAAGGGGGAAGGGGTTTGGGCTAAGTGGTGTGTACACCTAATTTCTTGGTTTTTGGTGTTTTTTTTCTAAAATAGAAACATTTCTTAATCATGTCTTCACCCTATCCCATTGTATCTACAACCCAAGCATCCTTAAGGTTAGTGATGACACCTGATCCCAAAAATAATTCTTAATTCAAAATGGCTATTTTTTAAATATATTACTGTTGAATATATACCCTTGCTTTAGTATAAATATTGGACCACCTTCCCGGGCGTTTTTCTGAGACAAATGGGGTCAAAGTTACCCCCCTGAATAATGGTCCGAATTCCCATTTACCCCCCATTTGACCATATAAAAAACCAATTGTACATTGTTTTTGTAAAAAGAGTGTTTGGATTATAAGTCTTTGTTGTTTTAAAGGTATTTCTAAAAATACATCCACTTCTGTCAATTATTTTTGCTAATATTCCCAATTATTTGCACACTGAGATTAGATTTTTTATCACTTTTTGCCCCCTGGAGGGACATAAAAAGTGAAATTCAGAAAAACCTCCTAATTCAAAATTTCATTTTTTTACTTAAATATATACCTTTATACAATACCTTCAAAATATAAAAAAATCAGTATAGCAAACCAGGCTTTTAAGAGAACTTCAAGCATTCAAAGTTGACAACATTGCCCTCCTCTCCTAAAAAAATTTTGCCCTCACTAGAACAAAAACCGGAAGTGATGTCACTAGCTGTGCTTGAAGCACAAATACCAAACTAATAAAAGTTATATGACTGTATACAGTCTTCACTTGACTAGAACATGAAGTTGAAGGTTACCGTAAGTGGATACTTTCTTACCTACTGATAAGATTACATACAAAAATTTCATCTACAAATTCAAATTTTGTGATATATTGTATGATAGTTCAACACGTGACCCCAAAGGAGTCCTAAAGAGAGATAAAGGAGCGCGCATGCCGGACCGGAAGTAGTTTGTATTTCCAATTGGCCACCAATTTTTGACCGGAATGTCCTATTATGCTGAAAAAGATATATTTTGGATGGCGTTGACTAAATGAATGAGTTGATATTTCTCAAATTTTCTTGTTCCAAACTTCTAGGGAGTGATCTTTACAAAACGGAAATCAGCAGTGGCTTGTTCTGGGAGTATTTCTATCACGTCTGCGTTAATTGTTAAGAAGGGGAGACTGCTATTCTTGTTCTAGGGTGAATTCTCTCTTCCCACAATTTTTAAGTTTTATTCTATTTTTTTTTTCATTTTTCTTATCCCTTTGTGTACATATTTACTTTTTTCACTATTATATCTCTATCTTATCTAATTTTTATCAAAGTTATTTTCCCTTTTCAAGCACTTTTACTGTGTTAATTTGTTATTATTTTTCCCTTTTCTCACCTTATTTCAAGTTTATTTTCATTTTTCTTCATATACAAAGGAATTTGAATGTTTCCCGCCATTTTGCTGTTTCCACGGCAACAGTCACCATTTTGATATTTTAAAGACCAAAACTTGCTAAGTAACCTTCTTGTCAAATTTCAGTCATTTATGAGCAATTTGAAAATTTCCCCCTATTTTCTGTTCCCATAGCAACGGTCGCCATTTCGATGTTTTTAAAACCAAAGTTCATTTCTACACATGCTCAGTAAAATTCCTGCCAAATTTCATTCCATTCTGAACATTTTAAATTTTTTCCCGCCATTTTTATGGTTTAATCACGTGACAGCTGTCCTCACTAACCTAAAAAATCGTTATGCTATAAAAAGTTGTACGATATCATCAATTTATCTAATTGTTATCTAACATCTACCACTTCCTACATGTATGTCTTTATGTCACACCTATTCTCCTATTCTTTTGAGAAAATGGCAAACTAGATTAAGCATGAAATATCAATTTATATCATATAATGCTTTTCTGTTCAATCCAAAGAAGCATTACTGATTTCATTATAGTTAAAGCACATTTCAATTCCATTACAAATGCTATTGTTAGACAAATATAGAATTTAAAAGATTTCAAAGAAAATTTAATGGTTTTATATCTCACTTAGGAACATTTTCACAAATATATATACATAAAATCTTAATTATGCATAGAAATTTCCATCCAATTTCTGATATGTTTTTTATTTGTTATATAAGCTTGATCTAGTTTTTAAAAAGTTAATGGGGAAAGATTCAATACAATACACAGGGGGTTGAATCAAACGCTACATTTTACTTTGTCTTGAATGCAACATAAAACATATGAAATAGCCAATAAAATAGTCTAATATGTTATCCTATTTATATGCTAAATTATTGTATAAGAGGCCCTAGAATTCTTTCAAATAGAAACTTAACTTGAATTCTAACTTGTACACTATTTTAATCTAAATCAAATACCCCCAAGAAACAAACTACTTATGCAACAGCATCCATTTTCTTTTATTTTATTTCGTTTTCGAGCTGCAAGCAACACTGCTACTGCAAGGACAGTCACGAGACCACATCCCACATATTTGTAACAAATGCTGGGGGAAATGTTCTAAACCTTTTTATATGCCCATCACAAGACTGAGGTGGATTGGCATTACTTCTGTTAAATTCATAGTTTAAATGCCCTAATACCCAAACAGACAGATTTGATATTTGGTATGTGGTTGTATTCCTGTGTTACAGATCAAGTTGATTTTAGTCCAGCCTGATTTTGTGCAAAGGCTTTTTTTATTCTAAATATTTGAATTTAAGGATTTGCTCTTTGTTTTGATATTTGGGTTTGGTTGACATCTACTAATTATATATAAAATACAGCTCAAAGTTAAAATATGGTTCCAATTGAAACAATTTTGTAAAGATTTAAGGGATATTGGCTATGGCATGATTGAAATATGTCAATTTCTTCATTTCTTTTAATAATGCCTTTTAATACATCATGATTTGAAATTTGTCATTCTGATATGGTTTGCATTGGTGCACTGACACTTTGTTCCAATAAACGGTTATTGATACCTTATGGTGTAAAAGTTTGGCACAAGTGTTGATAGGAGTATTATGTCCTTGAGAACAGTTTTTTTACATATGTAGCAACCATGTTGTTTATTTACTGAATAATAAATATCATATTGACAATCCTTGATATGTGCTGTTTAATCAAAAACCTTTATATCTTTAGTGTGTCCCCTAGGCTATAGATAGGTGTTCCCTATTCAAATTTTCTGTATTATGGGTAAACTAGACTACTGTTTTCATTCGACAGCTGAATTTGTCTGAACAATAAAGTAATGTGGTACTTTACATAAAACTTTTGGACATTATGCTGGTGGAATTAAACCATAGAATTCCACGTACATTGTACTGGGTTTACCACAAATAATATAGGCTCTTCTACTTTTTAAAGCTACTTGTTTTATTAACTGAATCAAAAAGGTCATATGGAAGACAAGCTTTCAATGATTTTGAATTTTGTGTACTGCTTATTAACTTTTGTAGATTGCACTGCCATAATGAAATTGATATTATAATGAATTGGTGCTTCAGACCTGGATTATCACCTTGCATCACACACGAGACTCATTCATCAATGTTATTTCCTACGTTCTTTTCGTGATTTCTTCTATCTTTATAAATTGAGCAAAATCTTAGGTCAGAGTCTAATGAAAACTTTACATGAAAGATGTATTAGGAATGACTGAATTGCAATGTAGTTTAAATATCTACCAATGTCAAATTTCACTTACTTTTAAAATTTGAAATCAATATGTTTGTGACTTGTAAATAGCTGCTTTTTCAGAATGTCATAAATATAACACTGAGTAATATTTTCTTTCCTTTCCTAAGTTCTATATATTTCACTTTTTTTCTGTTATGTTCCAGAAGACTTGTACAAGGTCTGATGAAATAGACCGGAAATTGGGCATATTTCTCTTTATCAAATATAAAACTTCTAATATTTGACCAGAGGATAGATACAGGTATTTCACTATGTCTGCCATATTCCCTTATAGTTACTAGTATCCAGCTGCAAGTTAAACATTGTACCTTACAATGATGCTAATATTTGTGCTGTTTTCTGTTTTGTATTATTTAACATTGATGCTCCTTCATGTACTAGACCTCATATTGATAAAGAGTCAAACTCTCAGTGCAAAGCCAAAGTAAATGTGTACAGCTGATGATACACTTGAAAGAATTTTTACATATACATGTTTCTGATTTTTTTGTATATCCCAAAACTAACAGACCATTTCAGAAAATATTCTTTGAGTAGAATTCTTTAATTGTGACTGCTACATGGTCAAGTATATTTTTGTAAATAATATTTTCGCTAATTTGCGCAATTTTCAATTGTTTCCGAGCGACGATAATTCTATTATCACTGTACTGCGCTGATACGAACATATTATCATCAATCTCTATGGGACGTTAGCAACAGCGTATTAATATGACGTCGCGTGACGTTTCATGACAAAAATAATTCCAAGAAAGAAAGTGCTATATTTAACCAATAATAATTTGTTTAACTAAAAAAATTACCTTATTGGAAAAGGAAACATATATTCGATATGTTTCAATAATAGAATTAGCGATAAAAATACTATTAGTAATTTGTTTCGCTCGGATCGATTTCTCAGCTTGTATTGCATCTCGTGCTGTCGCACTCGATGCAATACAAGCAGAGAATTCAATACTCGCAAAACAAATTACTAATAGTATATATGTAATTTCTTTTTTTTATTTTCTTTTCAAGGTAATGTAGCATATTACTTGTACCGAGTTTAGTACTTATGCAATAATACAAATTCCTTTCATTCTGATTTTATTATGACATCACAAGGAGTTGTCATTTAAAAAATAATAAGAAAATCGCCAATTTTGAATGTTTTCAGTGCATATATCCCTTCAGTTAAGATCCGGCGCATGCAAACAACAACTTCAAACATTCAGAAATTATGTATTTCATCATTTTGCACATTTTCACTAAATATGAAGTTGTTATTCAGATGTGCCCACATTTTTCTCAGCACAAAACTAAGTGAAAAACAGCAAAATTCGATGAAATTAAAAATATAGCCTTTCCGTCTTCCCCATCGTATGGAGTATATATTTCTCAATTAATCCGTTACGCTATAGCATGTAGTCACTATCAAGATTTTTTTAAACGACACAGATGTTTAATTTGTAAACTTTTAAATCAGGGCTTCGAGAAATGTAGATTAATAGTTTTTCTGAAGAAATTTATTTGACGATATCCAGATTTAATTGATAAATATTCAATTCCTATTTCCAATTTTATTGAAGACGGTTTTGTTTAAGTTTTGGCTTCTTCCTTGATGTTTCTCTTTTTGCCACTTTCGTGTGATTTGTGCACCGAGCGACAAAAACATTTTACCTGTATGAGACAAGGCTTGTACATCGAACGACAAAAACATTTTACCTATGTGAGAAAAATTCTAGGTTTTGACAGGAGGTACACCACTAATTTAGCCTCCCATTGACTCTTATGTTAAATTCCGGGATTTCAAAAATTCACATAATATAGAAATGAATTTTCCCAGGTGCGGGAACTTGTTATTCCGTTAACAGATCACCAACACGATAAAATAAATACATTTAAACCATATGTTGTCAAATAAGAAAATAAAATTGAATTGAAACGTTCCGGTTAATTTTGTACATATTCGCAACAGAGAATTTTCGGAATTTGGTAGTATTTCATTCGATCCATTCTAGCTTGTTACGCAACTTAATCATGTTTTTTCAACTGTTCTTTGCTCTCCGTCATTCACCTAGAAATATTCTATGATCTTGCTGATTATAACATGTATCAATTTGCTGGAGTCACTACAAATTAAAAGGCACTATTTTTTATAGTACTATTTTCGAGGTCTGTCAAACATTGGCGTATTGAAATAGTGTAGTGCTCCCTGACAATATTATGGCTTTGACATTTAACACAATCTGGGCACACCAAGGCTATAGTTAGTCATCATATAAGCGGGAGGTAGATGCATCATTAAACCTGGTTTAACCCACCATTTTATTTATAAAATGCCCGCTCCAAGTCAGGAATATGATGGCTTGACAAAAATATTCTGTGTCGGATTGTGTTTCCCTGATTCAGTCGAATGTTATACAGATTTTCCTTACTGGTCTCTTCCTTTGATCGATTCGGACTTTTGTTGTCACTTTTATTGAGTTAACGGATTTGAATTTGAGAAATGTTTGGGAGTAAAACTTGATTCGCATCTGAGCTGGTTACATCAGGTAAACCAGGTATGTTCCAAAATTGCTAGTCGTATCTATCTTCTCTCAAAAATTAAAAAATATTTGAATCAAGAATCAAGAAAACTTTTTTACTCTGGTTACATTCTTCCATTAATTGATTATTGCATAATAATTTGGGAAAGCTGCAGCAGTGAATATTTTAACTGTATTGTTAAATTACAAAAAAGGGCTGCAAGACTTATTCTAGATAAAGATTTTTTAGCTCCTTCTGCTCCACTGTTTAACACACTTGGTTGGATGACAGTTGATAACAGGATTATATATCACAGATGAGTTTTGATTTTTTAAATGTTCAAATGATGACGCACCTTCTTATTTAATCGACAAGATTAGGTACATCTCTCAGAGTAATCCATATCAATTAAGAAATGTTATTAGTGGTGATTT
>MJUU01035810.1:14704-25153 GCA_002080025.1 Modiolus philippinarum | reverse complement strand
CTACTGAAAGCTTATATCATGACGAATCAAAAGAAAAAAATCCCATTGAAATCCGACGAAAAATAAAAATTTTATGTAATCTGCATGTTTGCAATTTTTGCCCCGTTTGGCCCTCATAACTCGGAAAGGAAACAAATTATCAAAAATCTGATGGTGCAGTGCTTTATTTATTTTCATAAGGAATCCATTCAAAAAAACGGCATCAAAATCGGACTAAAAATAAAAAAATAAAATTTTTAAAATCAGGCCCTTTTGGACCGCATTTATCCCATGAACAGTACATGCAACGTGAAATCCGTTGACATACTACTGATTGGAAATTACCTCAGGAGCACACTGAAAGAAACCCCATCAAAATCCAAAAATTAATAAAAATTCTAAAAAAAAAAAAAAAATTTAAAAACAGGAGGGGCCATAAGAACCAAAACCAATCCACACCTTCCTTTTGTGCCAAGGAACATTGTGTTAACATTTCATAAGGATTGATCAACTTGAACTTGAGTTATTGGCCAAAACTTGAAGTGTCTAAAGACAACGACAACGACGTCGACAGCTCCATACCATTATACAACCACAAAATTTTTTGCGGTCATATAAAAATTCAAAATATTAATTTGTATTAAAACTGCAAAGGTAAAAGGGTACACCCTATTGCACATTTTTTATCATGTGTTTACACAGTATTCTGATTACTTTCATTAGATACTGTCCACAATAAAAATGAAAAACAAGGTATTGTTGGTTCAACAAGTCTCTTTTTTTTAAACTAATGGACACATTCAAATGTCTAGCATTAATACTGGATGAGTTTTAGATATCTAGCCTGGAAAAGGATATAAGTGCTGGACATAATTATTATGTTGTTAACCTCAAATGAGAGGTATGATTCTTTAATACTTGAACAAATATTTAAACATAATCAAATACTGATTGTTTTTTCGTTGATTTTAGATATGTTACTGGGGCTAAAAGTCTCCTTAATGTACCTTGTCTTTATCAATAAAAAATATAACATTTTTGGGTTTAGTGTCTCTTTTAACAAGTCATACAGAGATTTAAGTAGTGAATATATATCAACAATATGGAAAGCACTGTGTTAACCACTACAGTCATATCTATATCTAAACCTGGTTGTATACTAATAAAATACAATTTTATTTTTTATTACAATTGATATAAAATGATTTAAAAATGCAGTCTTGGAGATACCCCAATCTGCAGACAATATGTACTACCTTCAAAACACACAAGACATCTATTTAAAGCATCTATTTAACAATTTGGTAATGAATGACCAGCATTCATTTTATATCTCGTTAATAATATTAAAGTAACCTCCTGAGTAATTATGTCAGTACAATCTATCACAGGTATAGGGGTATTTTGTACATTGAGTTATAGGGAATTATAAAGGACCATTACCGGGTACACTGACAAAAATAAATAGACCATTGAGAAAAAAATGACTTTCACATATACAATGCAAGACCCATCTCATCATACTACTTTCCAAAATGTAGAGGAGTCTGGCTCCATGTTATGAAGATCTACGCATATCCAATAAAAATATTCTGAAAAACAAGGATGAAGAATCTTCAGACATTTGAGACAGCAGTGTGATGGTGGTGAAGACCATTTCAACAATTTATGTCTCTTTTAATGCAGTTTTGAAATACGAGAACAAAACTTAAGACTTCAGAATGACTTCAGTATGTTGTAATTTTATGACTGACAGATATGTTTGTTCTATATATATATGCTATGTATATTTTGGATTTATGATTGTCAGCCTTTCATTTTCTATTGTAAAACTAAACGCAAGCGAATTAATACACTTATAAAGTATAATGCAAACATTTTACAGTTTAATATCTTGAAGGTGAATCACCTGGTCATCCTGAAATTCACCAAGAGACTCGTGGAAACTATTATTTTTGAAATTTAATTCATACTGTAGCGACCTTGCTGCTGAATTTGATGATATGTCTACAATTTCACTCTTTGGATTCGTCCCATACATATTGACGGACACTGAAAGACCTTTAGGAAAATTTTGTTGTTCTTTTGATGAATCATAATTAGCAAGCATTCGAATAGATTGGAGATCTTTCTCAAGATCATCTACCGCTAAATCTTTTTCTGAGACAGATTCCTGAGAACTGACAGACGAACGACAATCCCACTCTTTATGAACTTCAGCGTGCAGAACTGTTTGTGAACTTGAAGATAAATTTGGGCACATTGTTGGCATTGATTTGCTTTTCAATTTCCCACTTGACAAGGCTAATTCCTCTTGTTCTGTATCTTCAATATGACTATGCACAAGTTTTCTCCCTTTACATGGAGCTCTCCTATCAATGTGTTCCTCCAATCCACAGAACATGCAGGGCTGAAAGTCTATATCTTGAAATTTAGTAGTTGTTGTCTGGAAGTTTTCAAAACTTTTTGATGTGTTTGCTGGTGGGGTTGGTGATGAGTGGGTCTGGTGACTGCTCAGTGATGACGGGAGAGAATTCTGGCGTTGATACAAAGGAATCATATTGATATCCTCTTGTTTGATTGGCCGAGGTAATGTATGATTGTGTATGTCTACCATAGTATCTATATCATCAGTATATGGAAGATCTATTTCACTTTCTTTTAATAAAGGTTCCAGGGAACTTTTCCTGGCGTGTCGAGATTTTGATTTTGAAGGAGGAGGTACATATTCCATACTATCTTCAATCCAATTAGGATTAGCTTTATAGTATTCTTTAGCAGATTCTAGTGCTAAATTCAACTCTTCAGCTAACTCTGAACAGTTACAGTTTTGTTCAATCATATCACGCCACACGGGACCAAATTTACTGACATCAGATGGAAAACCGTGTAAATGGTTAAACAAAGCATTCATATCTTTCATCAGACTAAATTTAACACCAGTATCCAGCTGATGGGGAATATCAATAGAAGATGAATAATCCATGTAAGTTACGATAAATCGTGACATAGGAAGTCCTTTTGATCGCTCAACTCTCATTTTCTCTGCAACATAATCTACTGCAATTGCAAAGTAATCAGGAATCATCCTATTTGGATCAGATTTGAATCGCACTCGTTTTTTAGTACAACGTAATCTTGCTCCAACTGAACACATCACAATAATAAAATCTGCCTCCTGTAACTTTTCTACCAGCCAATCGTCTAATCCACGCTCGTATATTAACTGGTCTTCAAAAATGTCTAAATGAACATGACAATTACAAGTCTCCATTAAAAAGCCGGCAAATGTTGACACAACCTTTTCATGTGCTGAGCAATCATATGAGTATAGGATCAGAATGGTTGGAACTTGTTTTGGTTCCAAATCTGAAAATAATCAAATTTTTTTGTGAATTATAATACTACATTAATTATTTCCTATTAAAGTAATTATATTGCTAAAACATGACACATGTAACTATTTTTTATGAAAATAGACACAACTGAAAAACTGAGTCCAGAATGATAGTAAAAAACATATTGTCTCCTTTGCAAAAGTTTTTGTAAACGGTAATTGCTTCATCCAATACTGACAAACTACAGTGTTGCCATGAAAACATTATTGTACCCCTTTGTTGATGCGTATATCAACACAACTATGTAGGTTATTTGAGGTTTGTACAGGGTTACATCGTGCAATGTGTTTGCCTATTTTTATTTCACATGCTGTCATGCTGAAGGGTCGTTATTTGCCATGTTTCTTGAAATTGGTACAAAAAGCAACATGCAGGACAATTTTTAAATTCTCTTTTCCTCGCTAAAGGACATTATAATTCTTGTAGGTGTGTGTAATTACCTTCCCCAAACCGAAGATCCACCTCCTCAAACTGGTTGATAGCTTATGTTTATTTGTGCATCTGCGATCGTAATAAGCAGTTAATGATGGATTAAAGGTGTATTTTTAAGTGTTTTATTTTGCAACAATTACAATGTAACCCACTTTAAGATAGTTGTGTAATATTGCCTATTTTTATTATGGTTATTGCCTGTTTCAAATTTGATAGAAATCCAAGAACTACCATGTTAAAACATAGGTAATCAACAATTAAAAAGTTCACCTCGTTATGACACATGGACACAGAAACCCAATTTGGCCAGGTTGCTAATTTACCATCGCTAATGCATATATACAAAGGCTAAATGATCCTACCATGTACAGTAACCAAGACCTGAAATTGGACATTAACTTGAATGTAAGGAGATCATGCGTAAAATATAGGTCAAAGTGTTCTAATTTTGCCTGGATGCTGGCCTACTGCCAAAGTTGCATGCACATGAGATGATCCTACCATGTACATTTACTTAGATCTGAATTGGGAAGTTAACTTGAATGCAAGGAGATCATGCCGAAAATATTGGTCAAAGTGACCTAATTTTGCCTGGATGCTAACCTACTCCCAAAGATGCATGCACATGCAAGGTTAGATGATCCTACCATGTACAGTTACTTAGATTTGAACTAGGACGTTAACTTAAATGTAAGTCAATCATGCGGAAAATATAGGTCAAACTGACCTAATTTTGCCTGGATGCTGACCTACCGTCAAAGATGCATGCCCATGCAAGTTAAGATGATTGTACCATGTACAGTTACTTAGATCTGAACTCGGACGTAAACTTGAATGTAAGTCGATCATGCAGAAAATATAGGTAAAACTGACCTAAGTTTGCCTGGATGCTGACCTACCGCCAAAGATGCATGCACATGCAAGGTTAGATGATCCTACCATGTACAGTTACTTAGATCTGAACTTGGATGCAAACTTGAATGTAAGTCATCATGCAGAAAATATAGGTCAAAGTGACCTAATTTTGCCTGGATGCTGACCTACCGTCAAAGATGCATGCACATGCAAGGCAAGATGATTGTACCATGTACTGTTACTTAGATCTGAACTCTGACGTAAATTTGAATTAAGTCAATCATAGGGAAAATATAGGTCAAGCTGACCTAATTTTGCCTGGATGCTGACCTACTGTCAAAGATGCATGCACATGCAAGGTAAGATGATTGTACCATGTACAGTTTCTTAGATCTGAACTCTGACATAAACTTGAATGTAAGTCAATCATGCGGGAAATATAGGTCAAACTGACCTAATTTTGCCTGGATGCTGACCTACAGCCAAAGATGCATGCACATGCAAGGTTAATAGATGATCCTACCATGTTCAGTTACTTATATCTGAACTCGGACGTAAACTTGAATGTAAGTCAATCATGTGGAAAATATAGGTCAAAGTGACCTAATTTTGCATGGATGCTGACCTACCATCAAAGATGCATTCATATGCAAGGTTAGATGATCCTACCATGTATAGTTACCAAGATATGAACTCGGATCTAAAATCAAATGAAAGCCAGTCAAGCGGAAAATATAGGTAATAGAGACCTAATTTTCTAGGAGGCTGTGAGTCAATCCAAGATGCACCTGCATACAAAGTTTGATGACCCTACCATGCATAGTTGCAGAGATATATGCCCAAATGCAGACGGGGATGCAGACATAGACGTGGACGAGGACGCCAGGGGTACTCCAATAGTCCCCCTCAACTTCGTTGAGCCGAACTAAAAATGGCATATAACTCATTTCCAAGCTTCACACTTATTTTGTGTAATTCTCATTTGTACAAGCCAAGTATTTCTGACAAGAACATTTATTTGCAACAAGAAGGAAGTTAACTCAACGACCTAACAAGAGCTCAATGAATTGCATTCTGTTATACCCTGCTCATTGAACTCTGAATCAATATTGTAAGTGCAAATTTAATTGTGTGTGGACACAAAATAGGTGTGAACCAAGTCAAAAAGTGATCACAATGCAAGAATGGACACAATGATATAATTATTAAGAATCAAACAGAATGTCACCATAGAGAAAAGTATGACGAAAAATTTCTCTATAATGTGAAAAGAGTCAAAATTGACCAAGTCCGTAAACAGGAAGTAGTGTAGTGATAGGTCTGACAATGTATCCCATAATATGGCATGACCATATAAAGCTTGTGACAAAATTTTGTGAATGAACCATTAACCATGGCAGAGAAAAATTTGACAAAAAATTTCTCAATTATGTGAAAATTGTCAGAAATTGAATATGTCTGTAAACAGGAAGTAGAATCCTGAAAGGTCTGATAATGTGTCTCACATTATGACAGGACCATACAAAGGTTGTGACCTTTTACCATTGCAGGGAAAAGCTTGGAAGAAATTTGTGATGGACCGACAGAATGACAGAATCAGGGACATGGGTAAAGCAGTATAACCACTTCTCCTTCAGAAAATAACATAGCTCACCGGGGATTAGTGTGACCTAAATGTACAATAAATTTGAAAATTTATACATTTTCATAATTGTGATGTTTTGATATTTTTTGAATGTGATAAAAGGAAGTCATATGCCAATTAGGAACTGCCTTCCACTATAAAAAGAATTACTTCAAGTAAAAGTTTAAAAAATTGCCCTCAGGGCCAGGTCAAGGTCAAAATGTCTACAAATACGGTACAATCAAAAAGCTCTCATCACAAGAAAGTCACATACAAAATATCAACATCCTAGCTCTCCAGGTCTCCCTTCCAAAAGCCAAGTTGAAGTTCTGCTGAAGCCGACACTAACTACGCTGACGCCTGGGGTATAATAATGTCCCCGGACATTTGATTGCAAGCTAAAAATTATTTTCACCACACAAATCATCATCTCCAAGCTTCACAATTGATGTAAAATTGTTATCATATAGAAAGCAGGTTTTCCCTAATAAATGTTGAAATATAACCAGTGAAAATGAACCATGTATTGTCAATTTAAATGGTAATGTAAGAATACTTACCTATAGATACTGAACTGTTGATTTCTGAGTCTCTTTGTCCTGTAAAACAAAACAAAAAATCTATCTCAGTAATAGCTAAGAATTCATTGTCAGAGAGATAAGATCTTTTATATGCTAAAATTCTGAAAATATGTCTGAGCTACAAACATGTCAGTTTCTTACATGATTTAACTCATCAATAGTGAGTATATCATATAAGTCCTCTAAATAATACCTTTAAAGTATTTTATCTTTGTAAGGATATGGTAACATTTCAGTCTCTATAAAACACTTGAAAAATTCTTGACCAGAATAACTGAAAAATAGGAAAATTCAGGTATATAACTATTATGAGTGAGGGAACAGGGTGAAGTAAATCAAAAAAGGACACCACGCCCAGCCTCGTAACTTTTTTGAGCAATGCTTGATCAGTAAAGCATGAAGTTGGTTGCATGGATATATTTTATTATGATTTTTGCTCATGTGTAAAATGTAGGTCATAGACAGCATGCATTGCAGTTGTCATCCCAAAATGCATCATACACATCAAAATGGTTGATGTGGAACATGCCAGTAAGTGGGAACGGTAACCATACTACCTAATCAAGTTGTTCATGCCTAAAACATAGGTCACAGTCAGCATCTGAAGCATGCATTGTTGCTGTCATCCCAAAATGCATCATTCATACCAATAAGGTTGATGTGGGACATATCAGTAAGCTGGAAGGGACTTTAACCATTCTTCCTAACCAAGTCATTTATGCATAAAATAAAGGTCACAGACAGCATCCAAAGCATGCATTGCAGTTGTCATCCCAAAATGCATCATTCATACCTATATGGTTAATGTGGGACATGTCAGTAAGCAGGAATAGACTTAAACCATTCTTCCTAACAAGACTGCGAAGCGGACGCGGACATATAAACATTTACTCTAAGAATTTACGTTATTTCAGCTTATGTGAGTTTAGCTTTGAAGTCTGATAAATACATGTTATATGATAAAATACAAGGAATCCTGTTATTCTGTATTAATGTTTTCTCTTCTAAAATCTTTTACCAGTTATCTCCCTGTAACATGCTATATAGTGGCAAAAAAGTGCCCTCCCCTGGTACCTTGCATGTATTAAGCCCTTAGTTTGTGAACAAGTGAATACATTTAAACTGAAATTAAAATGGGTCACTCATCAGCTGCAGAATTGTAATAATTTGAAATGGAAGTTTCAGTCTATGATATAATTAGAACTCTGACAATTGATAATTATTACATCAAAATTCTCTTAATACTTGTCTCTCAGGTACAAGTGGAGGCTTCAATTATTTTGCATTGAGTATACACTTTAAAACATTATGAAAGAAATTTAAGAATTTTATAAACTTTGTCAAATCCAAATTCAGGCTGCATTATAATCAGAAATGGACTTCATCTGACACAAATCTTAATAAAGAACCAAAAAAAATATAGATTTCAAGCAGCATATTTAAAGCAGGGAAAATTCAGGTATGTATTATAATGGTCTAAAAAGAAAATGTGGAGGTCATGTGTAAAAATTTCTTATGTATAACAGTTAATAAAATCCACGTTCCAGAAGCTGAAAACAGGACACTTAAGCAAAACCTCAGAAGTGAGGCACTTTAAGGTGGAAAATCATTTCAGTCAATTAAAACCTATCCTTTGTTTACCTCTTGAATGTGATGGTGATCTTCTCTTCTTGTAAAATTTATATATAAATGACAGCACCAGTATGAGACAAAGCAAACCAAACACACCACCAACAGTAGACAGGACGATCCGTAAAGACTGCTGAAACTCAGTGTTGTTACTCTGTTTCATTTGAACTCCATCTACAAAACATAATACATATATTATTATATAGTGAGGACACATGTGTAGAAATGTGCATATAGCAGTCATAAGGCAATCCTTAAAAACTATTGGAACTCATTGTTGTTGCTCTGTTTCATTTGAACTTCCATCTACAAGACATAATAAATATACAACATGAGTTGTTGCCGAATGGTGGCCAATTATACCCCCCTCTGACATTGAATCCTGAATCAGTATGTTAGGTGCAAATTGAAGTGTTTGTGGACAGAACACAACTGTGGACATAGAACAAATGTAAAATTTCAGATCTGTACCTAATTCAATTGCCGAGATTAATGTGAGGAACATTACTATACAATGCTACAAGTGTCAAAAATTGACCAAGTCGGTAAACAGAGAGTAATATCTGGACATGTCTGAAAATACATCCAACCATATGGCATGATCATACAAAGGTTGTGACAAAATTTCAGATCTATATCTAATACCATTGCTGAGATAATGAGACGAAAAATTACTATATATTGCTACAAACATAAAACTAAAGGATGACATGGCTAAACACATGTTACTCTAGGTTGCACAGATAAACTATGACCCCTCTATTACTAAATCACCAAAAAATTAGAAGTTTAACTAATGTATATTTTTGAAAAAAAAGAACCAAAATCAAAATACATACCACATGCACATCTTCAATATAGGTACAAATGAACTGCAAGATAAAAGCTTCCTAGCATCAAAACTGTAGGAGGAGATCAGTGCAGACAATCTGTGTACCCTCTATTAATAATTTGCCAAATAAATAACTAAGTTCAACAATGTGTATTTTTTTTAAAAATGCATCAAAATCAAAATCCTTCCCACATGCACATCTTCAATATAAGTACAAATGATATGCAAAATAAAAACTTCCTAACATCAAAATTGTAGGAGTTGCGCGGACAAACTATGTACCCTCTATTACTAAATCACCATAAAATGACTAAATTCAACAATGTATAATTTTGACAAAAATAAAAAAAAATCAAAATCCTTACCACATGCACATCTTCAGTAAAACTTCTTGCATCAAAACTGTAGGAGGAGTTGTGCGGACAAACTATGTACCCTCTATGAAAAATCACCAAAAATGACTAAATTTTTGACAAAATTAATCAAAATCAAAATACTTACCACATGCACATCTTCAGTAAAGGTACAAATGATGTGCAAAATCAAAACTTCCTAGCATTAAAACTGTAGGAGGAGTTCAGCGGACAAACTATGTACCCTCTATGAAAAATCACCAAAAATGACTAAGTTCAACAATGTATATTTTTAAAAAAATGCACCAAAATCAAAATCCTTATCACATGCACATCTTCAATATATGTACAAATGATCTACAAAATAAATACTTTCTAGCGTAAAAACTGTAGGAGGAGTTGCGCGGACAAACCATGTACCCCCCTCGGACGGACGGACGGACGCAAGACAGACAGATGGACGGACGGATGGATGGACAGGGGTAAAACAATATGCCCCCCAACTTATCTTCTCGGGGGCATAAACATAGAAAGCAGCCACAGCCTGCTAAGCTCACCTCGTTGCGCAGCATTGTCACATGTTGCACATGTCAGTAAACAGGAATTGAAAATAATCATTCTTTATAACAGATTCAATCATGCGTAAAATGTAGGTCAGAGACAGCGTCCAAAGCATGCATTGTTGTTGCCATCCCAAAATGCATCACACATACCACTATGGTTGATGTGGGCCATGTCAGTAAGTGGGAATGGACTTTAACCATTC
>MJUU01035808.1:585-11586 GCA_002080025.1 Modiolus philippinarum | reverse complement strand
CTGATCTTAACCTAATATGAATTTCACGAAAACAGTTGACAATTGTTATGCCATCATACTAACATTTTTGTTTTAATTTACAAGTCCAACAAAACCATGATGAAGGCATTAATGAGATGCCCAATACAAACAAAACTAAAATTGCGGTTTTTAAAGATGATTATTTCAGGGGTTCATCCTTAGCCCTTTTTAATAATAATAAAAAATCTTTTACACGATATTTTCAATAAATATTGTATCGCATTCTCAAACCTTACCGTATAAGCTGGTATCTGCAACAGCCAGGGCTTAAATTTTTTTATTGTCTTGATATTGAACTTTGTTCTTTATTTAAAAAAAAAAAATGTTCTGCCTTGTCTACCTCGGTTTTCTGAACAAATTGACGACTTTGTCCTGTTACATCATTTCATGGAATTTTAATTAAGCTTATTATGTTCTTGTCACATGCTACATTTCTAAAATTTCTAGAGCAGGTGTTACTGTTATTGAATATAGTTAAGGATTTTTGACTGAGTCTGTTGAGAGCAAATTAAATCATGTGATATTAGCACAAAAAAGACTTTACTATGAGGTATGAGCAAAGCTCATTGTTGAAGGCCTAATAATGACTTAAAGACTTTTAAAATAAAAGCGTTTCTTTGCTTGTTTTTACCATGTATTTGTAGAAACTCTGTCTCATTTTCATTTACTCCATATCCATCATTTACCAATTATGACTGGAGTTTGTCTCTCCTGCAATGTGGAGTCCGTAAAAAGATTCCCCGTGCGAGAGATGTATGCTCTCTAATAACATAATTCATCTATGGTGTACTTATGCGTGAGAGAATTTCAGATATGGATATACTATTCATATTTTCAAATTTTGGCTTTTTTTTTTTTTTGAATTTTGAAAACTAATTCTGACCACCTGTTTTAAGCACCTAAATCTCAATATTTTATAACGCCAAGTTAAATGTGCCTTATGCTTGTCTATATGTTGTAATCGTCCACTAGCTTAAGACACTAGTGTTTTTGTCGGGCAAAGGATGACAGTAATTGTAAGAGCATTTTGACAGTTTAATTTATGTTTGGTAACAATCCCGCACCCATGACATATGAAGTCATGGATATAGCGTTGCTCACAATTAGCAAATAATTCCGCTCAAACCGATGCTATGGGCCGTCTTGAACTTACTTTGAGGTATGACCAAAGCTCATTGGTGAAGGATTCATGTTGACTTTAAGATGAAGAACCATAATAAAAGTGTTCTGTCTTTGCTTGTCTTTTTTACCGTGTATTGTAGAGAAATAATCTCATGTGCATTTACTCCTTATACTTTCATTCACCATTTAACACTACCAACTCCAAATAGTATTAATAACATGTACGAACTCCGTCAAATCAGTTTCATGGACAAAATCAAAATGACATTAGCTGTCTGAATATTTATTCCGAAGTGAAATGTTCGATGTGGCTTCTATAAGAGAAATAAAAAAAAAATCGAACGTTTTAGTAAAAAATGTAGGTTTCATTTAAATAAAACTCACCCCATTAAAATTAACATTTTGAAGGCTGTTCAACAAAATGTATTTTTCGTCTATGTGCAGCTGACATTCAAAACATCTAATGGCAACGGATGATAGGGATTGTAAGAGCGTTTTTCCAGTTTATTTTATGTTTATTGACAATCCCACATTGATGACCAGAAACGACATGGATGCAGCGTTGTTCGACAATTGGCAAAGAATTCCGCTAAAAAGTGGTTAGGTGCAATCTTCGATTAACTATGAGGTATAAGCAAAACGCATTGTCGAGGGCCTCGTGGTGATTTCAAGATCAAGAACAAAAATAAAAGCGTTTTTGCATTGCTTGTCGTACCATGTATTTGTAGAGACTTTTTATCATGTGCATTTCCTCCATATCGATTCATTCATCTATTGCATTATCATGGTAGGCAACTATATTTTGGAATATGAACAATTTTGCAACCATTATATCAGAACCTGGTGTTTTTCATGCCTTAAATTTGAATCATTTTATCAAAAACCTTATATCTTTGCTTTCTTGTCTTTGACATTACCTTGATTTTTTTTTTCTATTAAGCTTCCCTTTTCTTCTGTTAGTATTTTGCTTGGTATCTACTGTTATGTTACTTCAGCGATTCGATTTATTTTTTTGGTAAAGTGGATGATGTCAAAAATATAACTCATTGAATTATGTTTTAATTACTTTTTGTCTCATTCTTTCCTTTCCAAAGACAATGGTTTTAGAAATTCAAGCACTTAAATTTTTATTGCTTTTTTAAAAATATGAAGTGAAAGAAAATATTAAAGTTCATAACGGGGTTTATTTTACAATGGACTGATATCTTTCAAAAAAATAAAATTGTTTGCCAAAAAAGGTAGCTTTCGCTTGATTTCCTAGAGTGTTAATGAACTTTGTTGAGTACAGACTTCCTTTCCAGCAGTGCATAGAGATCATTATTCTTTGGTTTTGCATTGTATGCCTTGGTTGGCTCATAGTGTATTTTGCCCTCTCAAAGCAATAAAGTAGTTTAAACGCACAATAATTTTACTTTGAATTTTCTATACTGCACAAATAATCAATTTCATTTGAAAATTTTTTTCGTAAAGTTATTGTACTTTTCCGGATTTAAAAAATAAATGAAAGTCTAATTCTAAATTTAATTTTAAATTTGATGCCAGTTTATTGCCAGGCTATTGGATACAGTAAGTCACACATTTAAACTCGATTTAATTTCAAGTAAATCTACCGTTATATGAATTTAACATCAAATTAATCTTGGAATATACTGTGTATAATGCACTGAAAATGAAATTGAATTTGGACTTTACTGTGTACATGAAATTCTTAAATAGATGTTTAATCCTAATTTTCTTTCTGGAAAAAGGCATATGTATTCACGTTTTACCTCACTTGTGTGTTTGTGTTTGTCGGGTGAAAAAAAGGTAAGGAAACAACGGGAGAAGGGAGAAAGGGACTGGACAAATGAACTGTATATTTCACACTTATTGGTTACGGAAGAGCTTATTTTTCAACAGGGACGTTGTCACAGAAACAGCTGAGTCGTGGATATGTTCAAACGTTGTTACTTTCGTCAATTAAGAAATGTTATGGCCGTAAAGGCGACGTCAGGGATAGATATGAGATATCAGTGGTTTTGACTCCTGGATTGACCCAAAGACAATGTGCCGGGAGCTCTATAGAAACAAGGGGAAGGCTAACCGTCCGGAACAACTGATGTCACCCTCTTTTTGATGGGTTTACACTTTAATCCATATTTAACATTCTATGTACATTTCATTTGAGAAAGACGTTAATCTTACAGGAAATAAATAAGCCAAAGGGTGTCCACATTGGAAGACATATATTATGAACAATATCAACAAAACTGTTTTAAAAAAAGTGTTGCTTCATAGTTTGACCATTGCTGCTTCAAAGAATAAATTTTAATTTAAATCAATCAGTGTCATATGATTAGTATGTTCTAACTGGTGGCCATCTTGACTGAGAAAGGAACATAAAATTCACAAACTTTGCAGAAGACCTCCGAAGGATTTGTGTGACTAAGAATGAATTTAATTAAGCCTAGTTGTTTCATCAAGAGATTGAATAGATGTCACATAGGTTTCCTATTTAAAAGAATGTTCGTCACATTGATGAGGTACGAACAGGTAAATCCGATTGGCTCAGTGATTTCAGAAGATTTCGTGTATTTACCGTAGGATCCCTACGTTAAACTATGTTAACCACTGGTTTTCTTCGATAAGGTGCGCCAAAACCGGACACAAACTTATATGGGTTGTTTGGGCTAAATTTTGTTCCCATCGACAGAATAGTTTTAAAGAGATGTTTGAAATTTTCTCTTCGGATCCAATTTTAAAATATAATCCCACATTGTGGCCATCTTGAAAAGAGTATGACGCTAAAAAAATATTGAAAAATAGAACACAATTGAATATATTCTCCGGAGGATCCAATGTTTAACTCTGTTCCCCGTTGGCACTCATTTTCCATTATTGCCTAAACCTGAAAAAATAACTTTATGAAGGGTACAATGCAAGAGCTTTGAAAATTTTCCTTGAGGGCCGAATGTTCAACTAAGGTTCGTGATTGTTGAAAATGGGTATAGCATGTATTTGAAAAAAAAACAGCTTTTGGAGATATCCACCCAAGGAAGCTAGTAGACAAGAGTCACTACAAATAAAGAAGCACTATTTTTGATAGTAATATTTTCGAGGTCTGTCAAACATTGGCGTATTGCAATAATGTAGTGCCCCCAGACAACATTATGGCTTTCACATTTAACACAACCTGGGCACACAGAAGCTATAGTTAGTCGTCATATAAACGGGAGGTTGATACATCATTAAACCTGGTTTAACCCTTCATTTAATATATAAAATGCCCGTTCCAAGCCAGGAATATTACGACTTGCTAAAATATTCTGTGTTGGATTGCGTTTCCCTGATTCAGTCGAATGTTATACGGATTGTCCCTACTGGTCTCTTCCTCTGATCGATTCGGACTTTTGTTGTCACTTTTATTTGTTCTAACTAGCGTTGACTTTAAAAGAAAGATATGTGAATGTGATTTTCCATAGTAATAGTGTTAAACTATGGGCATAAAATGAACCTGAAAAACTAGATTTTTCAATGGGCCATCCGTTGACGATTCTGACAAAATTTTGTTCCAAATGTCCCATTAGTTTCAGAGAAAAATATCTTTGAATGAAAATTTAGATTTCCGCAAGACAGAACGGTGGGCAACGGACTTAAAGTGATTGCAAGAGCTCACCGTAGCTATAGCCAGGTAAACTGAAGAGATTTGGCCTCCCATTAAACGGAAGTATAACACAAACGGTTGCTTATTTAGGTATTTGAAAGCAATATATTGTCTCCATTTCCTATTTTGTCTCGATAAGCCTAGGTTATGCTCAATTATTATGGTTGCAATATAATCACTACAGACTTTTTACAGCCATCATGAATTGACATAAAAAATAACGGCTGTAGAATACCAAAAGAACAATGGACTGAAATTTACAAAATTCGAAGTCCAAAGACATGGCCAACCAAAGAACACGGAAAACAATGACTCTAGACATAAAACAATGACGTTAGACAGATAGAAAGCACAAAAAATAAATCACAACATTCAAAACAAAGGCACTTTTGGTGTGAACTCCAGTGAAATTTAGAGTGACACCAGGTGCTCTTGAAGGGTAAGCATGTCCATGTCCTGCTCTGTTAACAGCACCCGTCACACTGTTAGTGAAACAATCCAGGAAATGTCAAAGTCGTTAGTCAAATCCGGGAAGACGTGAATCTAGCTGAAAATGTCCGCTTTCAATTGGAATACTGACACGTCATATCTTTAAATGATGTTATTGTGATGACCATTATTATTTCACAAATTAGAGTATTGATCTCATAGTTCTTCAACGCGAAGTGACATATTATTTTGATTTTATGTTTTAGAATTTCCACTTTCTGTATTCGTTTGCTGATTAATTCAGACAACCGCGTATGTAAGCTATTATGTAGATTAATATTAATGACAGTTTTTAGTAAAATAAAAAACATGTAATTTAATTAGATACATGAGAAATATAAATATAAACATATAGTGAACTTGCATCTAACAAAAACAAAATGTTGCAAGACTAACCACTATATGTTTTACCTACTATACCACCATCGTTATAACATTAACATTACAAACATGTAGAAATAATTTGTACTCAATGTTTTGTTTCATTTCTACAGCAGAAGGTTCTCCAGTCTGTATACTTTGAAGACTAACTAAACATCTAATGAGTGAATGCATATTGTTGTTTCATTTTTCCGTTTGGCATAAATCTGTATCGCAAATGAAATAACATTATTTATTATTATGCTGAGAGTGTTCGTCTTCAACGGCATGAAAAAATAAAATACGCGTTCGTTCACTAAAAGGTATCAACATATCTACAAAAGTGGGTCATAACATTATCAGACACCAATGCTTAATATATGAAGTATTTTTTAAAGTAAAATGAGAATCATGTAATGTGGCCGGGTATTTGAAAAAAGAATATTAATATCTACCATCATTAACAAAATCACACAAAACAAACATCCACACTATTATGGCTACTGCGTCGCCATTACAAAGGATGGAAGATGAGTTGTATTTTATGTTTTGCTTCAATTCTCCAGCAGAAAACACCCCAGTCTATAAATTAAAAACTTTCTCAGTCACCAACTTTTGCCCGCTGTTATATATATATATATATATATATATTTATATATATATATATATATATATATAATAAAAATTAAGAATAATGTAATTCGATTAGCTATATAAAAATAAGAAAAGATTATTAGAGATATTGAAAGACTTTAATATGAATTAAAATAATCAAACTGCAAACATGTAAAAATAAGTTGTATTAAAGCTATGTTACAGTTCTTCAGCATACTATCTTATACAACAAATGGTCACATTTTGTGGTTCATGATTCTATTTAATATTTTCATGATGTTATACTGTATGTAACACTGTTTCCACCGACGTGTATAACGTCAGGTAAAATATGCTCCGAAGTTATATACCGGAGATTCGTTGTTTGTTTGGATCACCACTTATGATTTATCAAGAAGACCATAAACTAGGGTATCTTACTGCTCGTTTTCCATCATTTAAGTTAAGAAATGAGTTGTAATGAAATGTTAAAAAAAATAGCAGTCAACTTCTTTTTTTTTATATTTAATACCCTCCTCAATCATGTGCTATAAAGATATAAAGATATTTACATTTAAGTAAACACCTATATATAATTTTGAAATATTTGTAATATTTGAAGGAACACATTAACAACGAATACTGGGCAAACTCGAAGAAATCAGAAAATTTAAAATCAAAAATACTAAAACACGACAATTCGGTTAAACTATTACATTTTGATAATAGTTTTGTAGTTTAATTTTTATGTTATTCTGAAGCAATGTTTTTCTGTGAATCTTTGTAAATATATCACATCCGTCTTTGTAGAAGATGGAAATTCATTAGATGCCATCCCTTTGTGAAATAAGGTGTTGGGAGTACAACTTATTAGAGATGCGTAACATATTCATATAGCATATATCTTTCGAGACACACTGACACTAAATTTCTCTTCAAAATCCCAGATTTTTGTCTGAAGAGATTAAAAGTTTTACAAGAAAATATTTTTGTAGAACTTTCAACCGAAAATATTTGAATTAATTCATTATTTTTTTGGTATGGAAATGAAAAGGTATTTTTTTCTTAATTTAATTGATCATTAATTTCATATTTAACGTAGTAATATATTCTGAACTATTATTTGATGACACAAAATGTGTAGCAGAATTTTTCTGCTCAGATGTTGAAAGGTATTTTGTGAGAAAACACTTAAAGTTAGTAGAAAAGCAGATTAAGTTCAAATTAAATTATTTATTTACAATATGATATATTCTATACCTAAAATCATCGATGTGGAAATTGTTTGAGTATGTGACCTACTTATACATAACCATTTTCTGTTATAATCAAACGACATTTATAAAAACATATTCATACAAAGATATTGAAGCAAATTGTGATTGATCATTGTATAGCTTATGCTTATTTACAAATATGTAAGTAATAGCATCTTTAGTTATTATTGGTTTCCTGCAATTGTAAACATGCATTGTTCTATAAACAACTTCTCAGTGTATCAACCCCACACATAAGTCTGTTTTTGTAATGAAATGTCCCTAGTTTCGAATCGTATTGCCAAATTCTAACATCTTTGTAAGCATATTTGCCATCAGTTGATTTCGCCTGTGTGCGCTGCGAGGAGTGACGAAAATTTTCCTTTAGCATGGAAGCATGTTCATACCAAAAGTAAACAATATATTTTTACTTCTATGGATGACTATAGAACACGAGTATATCCACCGGTCAATCCAATGTATCGTTACATCGTTATGGGTAAAGAAATTCCCCTTTAGTACTCTAGTCTTGCAAATATCACAATAACAGAAAATATTATTTATACAAGTACCAGGATTTAATTTGATATATTTTCATAAGCATGTCTAATACACAGAGATTATTATATGGCATTTTTCATATCATATCCCATATCATCCCAAGACATCCATATTAGCCCTCTGGCCTTCGGCCCTCGGGCTAATATGGATGTCTCGGGATAATATGGAATATGATATGAAAAATGCCATATCATAAACTATGTATCATATACTTCAACAATTGACAAATTTTTCTCTTCTTTATTTCATTTAATCTGAAATCATGAAAAACAAAATTATTCATCTGTAAAATGTTGTAATTCAGTCATTGTGGTTTTGAACGGAATATTTGTTTCAAAGAGAGCATGTTGGCTTCATTTTTGACATCATATCTAAATTTACAATTACTTCGGCATTTTGTATCTAGTATGTTTAGCTAGAAATTCAATGTAGACCACTCGCTATTTACTAAAATGAAACTCATGCAGGGGGTCTAACCTAATTGGTTGGAGAAGTCCTAATTTTTTGGAGCAAAATCGTGTGTGTATCAGTTAAAGTTACTTTCTGTAGAATGTTTAAATTGATAAAAATGTTACCTTTCAGCAATTAATAGATAAATCCATCCTTTTCAGTCGATACTTGTTCAAAATATATAAGATTTCAAAAGTTATTGAATAAAAACATGAACGACCTATCTACATTTTGAACTTCCACGATATTTACGAAACATTTTTTCTTACATAACTTTTGAAATCCTTATATTTCAAATAAGTATTGAATGGAAAGGATTGAATTATACAAACTATTGCCGAAAGGGATCATTTTTTAATCAATCGCTAAAATGCTCTTAATAACCAAAATTTATGCAGAAACGATTTTGCTCCAACCAAATAAGGTTGGCCCCTTGTTATGCGCATAGCCGGGGAAAAAGGCTTTTGCCAGCTAACCTTTTTTCATTTCAACAGATAGTTACCTATTGTTAGGAGTTTCATTGAACAGACATGATATTTTCCAACAGAAAATGCAGTTAATGGGAATGTATTTCCTACCATTAAATATTATAAAGATCATTTGTGCTGAAAGTTGTAGGTCTAAATAAATTGCTTTGCAATAATTTTAACACAAGAACTTGCAAATGAGATTATGGTGTTGTCATAGCTGATGAACACTGCTACACTTACATGTATAATCAATGCTTATATTTGTGGAAAGGGACCTCGAATAGTTGAAAATTGAATTAAGGTGTACTTCTTGCTTAAACTTTGCTAACACTGGTTTTTTTCTTCACAAAACGACAAAAGTATTTTCATAACAACCGGGTCATTAACTGGAACGACTACATCATAGTCAAAAACTTGTGACGGATGTTATCTCAAAATCCCCAAAAAAATGTTTCTTGGACTTGCTTGTTCTCAGTAATTAAATAAATTGATTTATAACTTGAGCCAGTAAATTATCCTGAAATTAGTGAATCTTTGTTAATTCCATGAAGTGGTAAACCCGTCAGTCGCCATTTTGAAAAATCCATATTTTACCCCATGTAATACGGATTTCATATTACACGGCTGCGTAATATGGATTTCATATTACACCTCTGAAGATATGACTGGCTTAATTCTTTCTTTATGACACATGCAAAAAGACACATATCTTGAGTAAGTATGTGATAAATGATTATAATGTATACGTTGTGTTGCTTAAATAACTGATTTCAAACCTTAGTACGGTGCTACATAGTTGTGATCTTTGATTCCAAAAGTGTCAAACTTGAAGAAAACAATGTTTATGATAATTATATTAAGATGGATGTGTTCATTCTATTAGCCAAATTAAATAATTAGAATTACCTGTTTGGATGTTTAATTTCAAGTATTGAAAAACTATGACATGCAATAATAAAAGTGAATAATTTACGTTCCTATCAAAATAATCAAACTTTTACAATAAGGAAATTGAAATATGAAAATTCAGATTTAAAGATTACACAAAATGTCACATTAATAAAACAGAAATGAGAAATGAAAATGTTATACTGGATATTTGCTGATTGAAGTCTGAACTTGATAGTTTAAAAACGAGAAAAGTTTCAGATTGTCTGTACATTAGATGAGTAACAAATTCTTATACGATGTTATGCATGTTCAAATGAATAACAAATAAACCGCTGAAATGATAAATGTGGAATACATGGAAATATAAGGAGCACAAACAGACGAAGTAACTGACAAAGAAAAACAAATATAATTTATGTCATACAACGCCTAAACAAATCTCTGGATCAGTAGCTTTTGGTTTCCAATTGTATCCCTAAGTATACAGACTTAGAGATACAATTGGAAACTATTGAGAATTAAAATATGTAACAAGTTTATCTATGTTGTAAGTAGTAGACAAACTACCGTTTCTGGCGCAACCCCCAGTAATGTTAACCCTATGGAAAAAGATGCCTATGAGGATACCTTTTGAGGATACCCTATGACGTCATCTAGTAATTAATTTATGTCTTAATTAATAGGTGTTGATTAGTTTTTTAATTAAATGTGTATTGAGTGCACCTGCAACAAGCATATCTAGTTTGAAGGGGTATATTTGGTATGTGTTTGTGTATTTCTTTTCTGTCGTTTGTCAGGACCCCCCCCNATGAACAATCACTTAAAGTTTAAAGACAGCAGCCAGTTTGTATAAACTGTACTTTCCTATCCACTTGATATTTGACATGCATTTGCTTGTAAAGGAGTACATACGGATTCCATGCATTTGCTTGTTAAGGAGTACATACGGATTCCAAACCCAAATGGTGGCCCTGTGCCCTAAGTTAAGTATGAATGATTATTTTAAAGTTTTTTAGCTAGCAGTTTGTACGGCCTGTACTAGTAATCCTATAAAACATACCTATTCCACGCCCAGACAGAGACCTGGCTTCTTAGTCATGCATGAACAACCCCTAAGATTTTGCAAACAGTTAGCAGTGCAAGG
>MJUU01035807.1:103293-114914 GCA_002080025.1 Modiolus philippinarum | reverse complement strand
CAATTACTGGTCTTCTACCATACATGAATGTCCCCCTGGGTATTCATCACATACGCACAAAGCTACACTCTTTACCCCATTCAAAATTACATTCATTTTATAAAATCTGTTTAAACTCTTCCATGACAGATCCATCGTCACATGAATATAAATTAACTTCAATTGTCCTTGATATTGCTCATCACAGACTATTTAAACCTGTTGGCACATCTGCTAATGAACAAGAACGTCGTTCATTCCTAAAACTCAACTTTACAAAAAAAGGCTTAGATGCCATCAATCTTGGCAATATTCTTCATAATAAACATGTTACCGCCAAGATACCGCCATACTTTAAAGATCAAACAGTTCCTCTTATATCTTATACATATACAAAACCAATTGCAACTAACATCATCAATCACAAACGGGTATTGCGGGATGTCCAAATTGATGACTTCAAATCAAAATCACCTGATTGTTTTTGTATCTCTTCCCCATTTATGTACGCTCCTGCTGGTCACGTTATTACAGGGGACCTCAACATCGTAAGCAATGAGAAACTACGTGATCTCTTCACTAAAGATCCAAATTATCGTGAACCCCAAAGCATCTATTGGAAACATAACTTTAAAATATTGATTGACGCAGTTGAGGAATACGCCAAACAATGGGCTAAGAGAGGAAAAGGAAAAGGTTGAAACACTGTCCGACTTGACCAGGTCCATAAAGTCATTGATTGTAGCTCGAATGAGGCGCCTAAAGACAACCATGAGCCCAATTCAAAAAGCATATTCGATGACCCCCAAAGTAGAAAAAACATTGCCCTTCCTCTATGACAATTATGTCATCGTACCAGCTGATAAGGCCCAAAACAACATCACATTTTTGCAGAAGACACTACATTGACTGCTTAATAAAGGAGATGGGCATTGACAATTCATTTGGCAACCCCACATACAAACTCTCCCCCATACTAAGGGAGGACATACAAAACAATCACAGATCAGTATTGTCTTTCGTTGGTATCACTTTGAGTGAAGAGAACAACAACCTGCCTGGTATGTACTGGGTACCTGAATTACAAAAATTTCTTTACAAACAGAGATAAATTGCTTGGTCTGCCAAATGCACAACAAAACCCCTTTCTAAGCTCCCAACCTCATTACTTACTGCAGTCAAAGATGGCATCAAGATATATAGTGATAAAGTACACTCAACAAGTGGAGTGAATCAGATGTGGATTCTCAAAAACTCTAAAGACTTGTTAGAATATCTATCTTCAACTGAACAGTGTCAAAACATTTTATTTCTGTTCTCTTTATGCTACTCTTCCACATAAAAAACTAAAGGCAGTACTCTGGGTTTTAATACATTAGTCTTTCTGTACTACAAAAGGTAAAAGAAGATATTCATATTTGGTGATAGGTAAAGATGGGCCTATTTTGTTAAACATCACACTGATTCACGGAAAAAGTTTACAAAGGAGGATGTCATTGCAATGCTGGAATTCTTGATTGATAACATATTTGTAGAATTTGAAGGACAAGTTTTCCAACAGACGATAGGGATACCTATGGGGACTAATTGTGCGCCACATTTAGCAGATTTGTTTCTTTATTCGTATGAAGCCAGGTTCATAAAAGGGCTAGTTCAGAAAAAAGCTAGCCAAATCCTTTAATTTCAGTTTCCGTTATATACATGATGTTATATCATTGAACAATCCTCAATTTAAGGATAACCTTCATCTTATATACCCAAATGAACTCGAAATTAAAGAGACCACTGATACACCATCATCAGCATCATACCTGAACATATACCTCTACACTGACAACTCTGAACGTCTAAAAACAAAACTTTACGACAAGAGTGGTGATGTCGACTTTCCAATAGTGAACTTCCCGTTTTTGAGTTTTGAGCTACTGCCATGCCTGTAGTTTGTACAGCGATTTTGTCAACAGAGCGAAATTACTGTTACAAAAAACTTATACATCAAGGGTATGTTCAGTCACTGTTGCAATTGTCACTTCAGAAGTTTTACGGTCGTCACCACGATTTGACAGACCATTACAATGTTTCTGTTTCACAAATGAGAACAGATATCTAAGGATAGATCCAGAGTTTGTTACTGGACTGTGACAAAACCGGACCTTTGCACAGGTCAGTGTGACGTGTGCCAGGCATGGAGCAGATCATGCTTACCGTTCCGGAGCACCTGATGATACGTCAGTTTTTATAGGACTTCACACTGCTAGTGCTTTTAGTTTTATTGCGATTTTGTTCATTTTTGTTTGTTTGTTATGTCTTTGTCATACTGTCGCAATTAGTGTTGCTGTGAATTGCCGTGATTTTGGATTTATAATTTGAGAATTTCCCCCTTTCCTCGATCTTGCTTCGGTATTCGTTTGCCGATGTATTTCTCCACCTGATATAATATCTATGCCCGCAAGACTGAAACTTGCTGTAATTGAACCTAAAACATATAACAAAAGATCAATTTTCTCCACCCGATATTATATATTAATGCCCGAAATACTAAAACTTGTTGTAATTTAACCTGAAATGTGTTAAAAATGTACATATTCTACATTTAAAATTATATCGATGTCGGCAATACTAAATCTTGCTGTAATATAAGAAAAGGCACATTTTCTCCATTTGATATCATATTGATGCCCGCAATATTGAAACTTGCTGTAATATAATAAAAAGGTACTTTTTCTCGATTTGATATTATATTGATGCCCGCAATACTAACTTGTTGTAATTCAGCATAAAACATATGAGAAAAGGCACATTTTCCCCATTCGATATGATAAAGATGCCCGCAAGACTGAAACTTCAGTTGCTGTTATTTAACCTATAACATATCAGAAAAGGGCACATTTTGTTAATTCAATAATATTATACTTTACTATTATATTGGCCTACTTGGCTTTGTTAACACTGCCGGTCCATATAACAGTATATGGAACGGCATCCAAGTCAATATAATTTATTGTCGCGTCACATTTATTTTTTCTACTTTGAATAGGCTCATTCAGATTACAGTGTAAAAGGTGTTTAATTCTAATTAACAAAATACATTGTACAGTCTTTTAAACATTATTTGTTGCATTGTGAATGAATATTCTCAAGTTATTTATTTAGTTCATTCTAAAATCATATTTCAACCTTGAATTCTTTTTATATTATAATATTAGAAGAAAAAATGAAACTGGTGTACATTTCTGGATAATATATATCAAATAGTTATTGTCAAATGACAGTTTATTGACCTTATGGTCACTCAAAAAAATACTATATGAACCTCAGCTTCGCTTCGGTACATATACTTTTTTGGGGCGACCACTCGGACCATAAACTGCCATATGTCCCTCATTTCCATGAACTATTTGATAATTATATCCAAGCCGGCAATACTGACACTTGTTGTAATTAGGCATAAAAAATATAAGAAATGGCATATTTTGTCCATCCTATATTATATTAATACCCACAATACTGAATCTTGCTGTAATTTAACCTTAAAGATATAAGAAAAGCCACATTTTCTCCACTCGATATTATATCCATACTCGCATTACCGAAACTTGTTGTAATTTAATTTAAAACATAAAAGAAAGGGCATATTTGCTCATTTTTATATTATATCAATGCCCGCAATACTGAGACTTGCTGTATTTTAACCTCAAACAAAGGTAAATATTCTCCATTCGATTGGTGCCTGCAATACTGAAACTTGCTATTATTTGACCTTAGATATATGATAAAAGATTCTATTTATTCAGTATTATATCAATACATGCAGTACTACCAAAACTTGCTATAAAGACATATAATTCTCTGACTATGAATTTACTACAAAAATATAACAAAACGGACATTTTGAATTCTGGTTTAGGTTGTGAATATTGAACATTTGTGAAAAACCTATCACAAAGGACTTTTAGTCCCGAGATTTTTGTTCACATTATTGTCACTTTGGTGTTCCATATATTTACCTAATATGTTGGTGTTTTTTATTTGTAGTTGTAAAAAAGAGCTGTATTGAAAAAAAAATAGAAATATAAGTTCAACGTTTCCATCGCTGTGTGACAGGTCAGAACGGCCAGGGCTTTACGACTTGTCAGGCCAGTCATGATTCTATGACATGTTAAACTGTTAAAGCGATCAGGGCACTACAACTGGTCAGGGCAGTCTGGGTTCTATGACGGGTCAAAGCAGTCATATATGACAGGTTAAAGCGTACAAGGCTCTACGACTGGTCAAAGCAGTCAGGGCTCTATGACTGGTCAGAACAGTCAGGATTCTAGGACTGCTCCTAGTTAACTTCAAGTTAAATTAGGACTGTTCTCATGACTGATCCCAAAGTTAACTTGGACGAGACGTTATGTCCTACTGTAGGAGTGATGTTTAAAACTTCAATATCTTTGCATATTTTTTACAAATTTTACTTCAGTACAATTTAATTGTATTTTCAAAGACTTCCCGCTTCTCCTGTCCTGAAAATCTAACCAGTTATACAATCATAATGATCTTTATTTATGACAGAATGAAAATGCATGATATTACGTTCTTCAAATGTCTCTGCTGATGAAATGAATCATCATCAAGAAGATTACGATGTATCATTTAATGGCTGAAATCATAAAGTTTCTAATGGTTTTGTTTCAGTGTGCGCCATTGAAATGTGAAAAGATAATCAATGAAAAACTTACCAAATAACCCAATTTGGATATTATATGTTATTCGGGAATCTTCACATGTAGTACGGAGTTCACATTCCCTGTCTGTGTATTATGTAGGGATATAGGGCACATACAGGGAATATGAACCCTTATCCCCTGTGAAGCACGAACAACTATTATATTCTGCTAGAAGTGCTATAACTTTCTAATAAAAACGTTTAGAATTTGTTTTTCTACCACAGGGATACGGTATCATATCCCCTGTCAAGATAACCAATCACATTGCAGAATTTACCTGGATATTTCACTTCAGCAGAATATATTATATCTAAATTTGGATATAACATCCAAATTTGGATTATCTCCTACCTGTTTTATAATTAAATCAATTCCCAACTTTTGTGTATCTTGACTACTTGTGACACATAAGTAGTTAAATCTTAACAGTATGTAACATACAGATCCTAAGCTCCAAAAACATATCAAATTGTTTCCTCATAGAACATTATCGAGATACACATCAGTTAACAAATTTACTGAGAGGCAAACGTTTTTACAGTTAAAATATAGTGTCCTTTCTTCACACATAAAATGAAGTCTGAGTTGATTAATATATACATCGATGTCATCAATATTAACTGAAAATCGAAGACAAATTTACATTTAAGGTCTTTTGACTTTCGCAATCTTACAAACAAAGACGATCTCTTTTGTCTCTAAGGTGTATCATAAAAGATGGTAAAAACTTTGGAGAAAAAAAAAACGGATAAGTGACTAATAAATAAAAAAAATACAGTAATCTATTTATAAATAAGTGAATTATAAGCAATTAAGGGATATGAAGTAAATGCACATGAGACAAAGAATCTTCAAATACATTGTAAAACTAAACAATAAATCAACGCGTTTTTTTGTGGTTCTTCATCTTGAAGTCACTATAAGGCCTTCGGCTATAATTTCAAAAATCATAGTAAGTTTAAGCAACGATTGGAGCGGAATTAAACGAGCAATTTTACATCCATGTCAATTTATTCATGGATGCAGGATCGTATTAACTGGTAAAGTGTTCTTACAATTGCTATCTATTGATATTTCTCAACAGGTTTTGACCCTTTTTATCTATTAAAAATGTTATTATGTATTGTTATACAACACTTATTTAAAAATGAGGTTGAAAGGGGTATCTTTCTTTTAATTTATCAACATTTTTATATAATCGTGTTTTCGGTTAAAATATATATTGCGACTTAAAACCAGGGTAGGTCTTAATGTTTCAAACAAATTAGTTTTCAAATTTTCGAAAAGAGCAATACAATTAAATGTAGATCGGTTTGTGACGGACAACTCATTTGTTACAGCCCATATACGAATCCCAAATACTGATTTAGTTTGTCACAGAACTTATTTTATTTTGAGGGGAAAAATGTGAAGCTGTTACTGTCATGACGTGTTCGCGGTTAGGTCATGATAAATAGTGATATAGTATTAATGTCTTTTATATGACAGTGCAGTTGTATCAGAAGCGTAAGACAGTAGTAGAAGAATAACAAAGGTCGTAGTGATGCTGTCTTACTGATGCGATCATACTGTACGACCTTATTATGATTTCGCGTGGTCAAGTGTGATAGGTGTTTTCAATCGGATAGATTTTCCGTCCCTGTTTTTATTTGATATACGTCTTGTAAACATAACCAGTATTTCGTTAATTTTCTCAGGTTCTGATAATGAGTGATACAAAATAAATGTAAAGAAGTTACCTGAATGATGCCCCCCCCCCCCCACACACACACACACTGTGATGTCGTATAAGTGGTTATTTTCGAGGGTCGCAAAATATTATTTTCGCGGAATGAAATATTCGCGATTTCTTATCATTCTCTGTATCAAGTTTCGTTGTTATTATTTTTGTTTTCGCGGTATGCAACCACGAGGTCACTTCCTATTCAAAGGTAAACACGGATGTGCAGCCCAAAAGGATTTTTTTTTCAGGTCTGGAATGTGATAAGGTTGAGAAATATCAGAAGAAATATAATGATAGGTCTGAATTTCTACATTGGACATATCATAAGGTTGAAAACAACACCATCCAATATATATAACCGCAAAATTAATCTTCAGAGAAGCAAGATGAAATTAGGTATGATCTTTACACTATGTAAAAATATATGAATAGGTATCAAAATTTCATTAAATCTTCTTCTTTGTAATACTGACTCAATTCGTATTGGATATGAATTGCCTTGATGTTGGATTTTAGAATTTCCCCTTTCCTCGTTCTTGCTTCGGTATTCGTTTGCTGATATACATGAAAGGGTTTCCTTTTTAGCCTTGGCAAAATATATGAATAGGGTTGGTTTAAATCTTACTGTCTGCACAACCGTATCAATATATATTTTTAGTGACCCAAGCCCTCAATCCCCCTCGATTTTCGCGACCATAGGATGACCGCGAATGAAGAGAGAATTAAGTACCTGCGAAATGTTCTACTTGTACGGATTTTCACTATGTTGGGCATTTAGATTTCAATATATATATATATATATATATATATATATATATATATGAGATCATAGGATTATTATGCCAGAACACAACGGCTTTACTTCTTTTAAAGTATCAATTTGACAAGAAGCATTTAGCCAATATGGAAATGGAAATAGTAGTAGAAACTTGTTTGTTTGGTGGTTGTTGTGTAGTCCTTGTATTTTTATCTATTAGTTGACACAACAAAGGTAATATTAATATTACCAGCACTGCCTTTGAAGAATTACAGGCACATTAATTCGTTTTCCAGTACTCCTGTATTTTGGTGCCCGAACTTCAAATTTTGTCTTTTAATGTAGGCTTTTATTACTTCAACTAATAGCCACACTGACACTGTAATGAATTATTTCTTAATTATTTAATATAATAATGATTCTTCCATATCTTCATATATTTTAGATACCAAAACACAATCAGCATGGCCACGGGGTAAATATAGTTTAATTACAAGTATGTATGGTTGTCCAGAAGAACATAATTGGAATAAACACTTTATCAGAGTTGCTATCCCACCTGGATTTTTCTGATATTTATTGGGAAATGACTGATCCTAAGCCCTTTTATGCATACTGGTTCGATTACTTCATAGATTCGCCTCGAATATTAGGACCATACTCAAAGAGATCAATACAACTGAATTTTTGTCAGCATGATGACGAAATGACAACTACAGATTCCAATTGGCAGGGAAACTTTTGTATAATTGGCGATGAAAATGGATGCAATGATGGTTTGTACATATGAAACATGTTGTGTCAATATTAAGGGAAACACCAATTCATCCGACCAAAAACTGGAAAATATGTGAACACAGATTTATATAGTCGAGGCGAAAGATAAAGCTTGTATTCTTATAAGATTGAGCATTATTCGTTGGAATTAAGCACTCATAATCCTGTTTTTTCACGTAATATCAATTGACCAAATATATTTCTTTAGCACTAATTGAAGGGGTTTTCTCATTAACCAACAATGTATAATTTCTTACTGTCAATGTATTTATTTAATAGCATGAATTCCAGTTAATATGTTATTTTATTTTTGTTTCTGAATTACAATCCATTGGTGGTCTATCTTATAGTTTCATTCTATTTGATTTATTTACAATTCACATTTGGTCACAACCTAAAAAGTACTTTCAGTCGTTCATTTATTATTATATAGGTTAGTTCCCGCAATATTGGCTTAAAATGTGTGATAAAAGTTTGAATGAACGTATAGAAATTATTTACTTTTCATAAAATAATTGGACATGGAAAAGTTTAATTTAAGACATTTTGTCAAGGACCAAGACGCTCTAAAATGCATCGTTTCAGTTGGACACGTTAAGAGAATGAATAAATCGTTTAAAATATTTTAGAAAAATGAATTGCATATAGTTTATCTTATACCAATCTACAAAATTTTATGACATAGATTTGCTTTTCAATTTCATAGATGAAAAGTAAACGCTTTTTAGAACATGTGTCTTAAGTTATTTTTTTATTTCTAATTTTAACAAATATCCCCTTTCAATATGTAGGCTTTACTGAAGGTAAGCTAGAAGTCATTGGCTTTTTTGGATTTTTACTGATCCAGTGATTAGTGCATTTAAAAGCAAAAAATCATTCAATTTCAAAAATGCCGATGTTGCCAGATACGTGTCCCCTATTCATGACAAATATGTCGTTGTTCCGGTAGATAAGACCCCTAATAACATCATTTTCATTTGTAAAATCATTACATCGATTGTTTAAAAAAAGAGCTTAGCATTGGTAATACCTAGGGCAATCCAGCATACAAAGCTACTACTCTGTCTAAGGAGGAGATATCACAAATTCATAAGTCTGATTTACTTTCCTTTTGTATTTCAACCGAAGATGAACTCACTAGCAGATATATTATGATCTTGTTTGGCCATTTTGATCTTATTGCGACTTTGACAAGCTTAACACAGTGTAAGATTTTAAGTTGGTTTTCAAGGTAAGTAATTTCGAGTACAATGTCAAGATGTGTCAAGATTGTTTAAGATGAAACAAGATCCCGATTTGATCTTGTTTGATCTGGAAAACCTTAACACATCTTGATCGCTCTTGAACGCAGTTATCTTATTTATTCTTGATAACCTGAACAAGTTTTGATCGTCCTTGAAAGCAAATATCTTGAAATACGACTGAATATCTTACACAGTCTAAACAAAGCTGTGTTAAGCTTGTCAAGAACGTGATAGGATCAAAATAACCAAACATGACCATAGCATATCTGAAGGTGCCTTCTTGTACTTAGTACCAAAATTACACAAATACCCATACAAACAAATGTACATCGCTAAATTTGTAAAACCTATTTCGAAGCTATTAACATCCATCTTGACAACTGTAAAAGAGAGCCTTAAAACATTGTGGTGCTGGCTCTTCAACATGTTCAAGATGTAGTGTTAATGAAATGATGATATTAAAAAACTACTAAAGGTCTGCTTGATATCTTAAAATCAAGATCGTTATCACACTGTCTCAGCATTTCGACTTTTGAGTTCTCCACATTTAAGACATACTATTGTTCCTCATGAACAACTGGAATCACTACTGAAAGATTTAATTCATTTCACGCTAGAACGGTGAACGAGGCTATAAGTACATTGTTATAGGCAGAAAACAAGAATACTTTGTGAAATACGACACTGAATCACAGAAAAAAAACTATATACAGATGAAGAAGTTGGTATAATGTGAAAGTTTCTGATCGACAGTATATTTGTCCAGTTTGGAGGACTATCGAAACTCAAATGGGCATAAACAATTCACCATTTTAGTCGATCTGTTTCTCCTCTCATATGAGATTGAATTCATCGAAGGCCTTCTTCAAAATATTGATAAAAAACTGGCCCAGTCCTCTAATTTCAGCTTCCGTTATAAAGATGATATTCCATCACTAAACAACGCTCATTTTTTTAGATTTTCTTCATCTTATCTATCCAAAAGAGCTCGAAATTAAGGAAAGTACAGATACTTCCACATCGGCTTTGCTCTTTGACCTTCATCTTGAAATTGACAACAGAGGTACATTGTTTGACTACACTTTTACAACAGTCAACTTCCATTTTCTGTGTAGCAAAAATCAAAAAGCACCGGCATATGGAGTTTATATATCCAAACCCATTCGCTACTCAAGGGCATGTGATCGATACAATGACTATCTTTAGAGAGTTCGGTTGCTTGCGAAAAGGTTCCTAAAGCAAAGGTTGAAGTCATCATGCAGAAGCTTAACAGTCGACAACACGATCTGTTTGATCACTATAGGATATCTGTTTCTCAGATAACAACATATGTTTCTCTTTGCCACTAAAGTTTGTTTTTCTTCTACAGGATTAGACTTTACTACCGAGGTTGACATGTCAGTGTCTTATAAGAAGCAGGAGATGCTTACTCTAACGGTACAACTGATCTCACCCATGGTTTTTTATTGGGTCCGTGTTGTGAATTTTTGTATATGTGTGTGTCTTCATTTTCCTTTTACTTGCAGTGCTCATGTTGTGTTTTTGTTTCTATGTGTTTCTGATGTTGCCATTGTGTTTGAAATGGACTGTTCGTTTTAGACCGACTGCTCGGTTCACACTTACATTAAGTGCTTCCAACGTTTAATTCAGCATCTGTAATTTGGATATTAAGGAGGCTCTTTCTTGATATTGTTAATATAAAGGATTTCTTGAAGCCTATTTAAATTAATTGGCATTGTAATGACTAAATGAAATTGTAAAAAGAAATATATAGGTCTGTGTGTTTTTAACGGAGATACGAGACATAAAAAATTGCAAGAAATAGATTTTCCCTTAGTTTGTCATTAGGCCTATCATTTTTCTAAAAGCTTAGAAGTTATATCAAGAGTTACTGCCGGAAACTACAGCAATGGAAGGGAGAGGTTTGGCTAGCAACAAAATCGGTTTAAACCACCACTTCTGTTGTAATGCCTGTACCAAGTCGAGACCATTGCGGTCGAAATTTTTAACGATGATTTCAACCTGATTTTTCTTTTTGTCTCTATGACTTCGGCTCAAATATAAAATATATCAATTATAACTATTTGCTTGAATATTTTGCAAGAAGATGGGATTATTCAATGAAAAATCATGTGCAGAAAAGAAAATCTCTCCGCCTGAAAGGCATATTAAGATTGCGCTTCTGGACTCACTCGTGTCTTCTTTTTTTAATTTTCTTTTACATGATGTATGTTGCATTTATGTACAGTTTTATTCATTTGTGTTGTTGATTACATTAGGAAATATGTGATTAAAGAATATTAAACAACGGCAGTACAATACCGAAGGAACAAGGGAAGCGATGACCACAAAAATCGAAGTCCAAAGACATGGCAGAAACGGTAACAGATAAAAACAAAGACAAAACAAGGACGTGAGACAGCTACAAT
>MJUU01035807.1:69915-94730 GCA_002080025.1 Modiolus philippinarum | reverse complement strand
ATATCTTTCAATGATGCTATGGTGACGGCCATAGAATTTTGTGAGGGATGAAATTAACAAAGGTTGAACAAATCCCTGACTAAGCAGCTTTTGGGACAGTGTTTTTGCTCTGTTCAAAGGATGATTTCAGAGTGTTCATCTGTACGTTAAAGGCATTTTATAAATCTTAACGTAAATAAGGTATTATTTTTTTTAAAGTCTGCAGGTTAAACACCATCTTAACATATGACCAAAACAATTCAATTTTACACGATGAGACCCTCTTTCATGAGTGCTATATGTTGCAATATACAGATTTCAGGAATTTCAGAATAAATAGGGTATTGAAAAGTAAGTTTTCAAATCGTTGATTTAAACCCCATCTTTTCAAATAATAAAAACAGTTCAGTTTTTGAAAAATAATCTTAATTATATATTTTGGCGGGGTATTACATGTTGAGGTACGAAAATGTTATGAATTCTGGGATAAATAAGATATGAAAAGTTAGCTGTTTATTCAGCGGTTTAAAACAATCATTAATCATGAGCAACATAGTTATTTTTGAAACTTTGAATTCAGAATATCATTTTGCAGGAGTTAATACACGGCTGTCTTTCGGTAAGGCCTTGAGACGGGATCGTAAGGGATAAAATTGATTTTGAAAAAAAATGATAAATTGAAAAAAGGAGAGGACTTACATGGAAAAAGAAATGTTTCTGACAAAATGATTATTATCAGACTATCGTTAAGAACCAAAACATATTGAAAAGCTACAATATGTTGCTCAGAATTACAGAAGGCGACGTAGACCCTAATAACTCTTTGAAGATTCGTAACACAGTTTTTGGAAAATGACTTTGATTTGTGTTCAAGTTTCTTCTTCAACATATATTCTTTATTTTATGCTTAATAATGATTGGTTTGCTTTATGTACTAAGTAAACGATAATTACTCAAAATATGATTTTGTGCATTTTCATCCAAAAAATGATCGTAAGGGATCTGGTGACAAAATATTTGATCGTGAAGGATCAAGCTTTACAATTTGAAAGAAGAAAAGTGTTAATGTTTTGGTTCATATATGTAGCAATATTACGATGCTACTAAGCAAATTGCACATTTGACAAAGCTCATTTTTAATATTTTCAAAAGCGCAGTAGTGTTTCATATTGCATTATTCTTGTTACCGCGGGAAGCATGTGAATATGTATATTTCCCCAATAATTAAAATTGCTGGAACCCTTAATTTATGTCGTTCAAAGTTTCAAAAAATTAAACTTATTGCTGCCATTTTGAAATGCAATTGACCTAGAATACTGGCAAAGCTCTAAATGGGACCCACAAAACATACTTTTAACTTTTTTTAAATGTCTATCAGCATTTCATTGAAATTAAATTTTATCAGCGTGATCCAAGTATGCTCTATATGCATTTCAGTTAAAATGCAATAGTGCTTGAAAGAATTTTTCATATTAATGTACTACCATCTTTTTTAATTTTTTGCATTTTTTGCTATATCAAATTGTTATTCTGACAACTTGTTTACTGTGCCATCCTCTCATAATTTTGTTATGCCTATTATTTATACTTTTGACTCGATGAGTGCCCTGTAGATATTTAAGTGTTGTGATTGTCTTCTATTTCTTTATTTATCGGGCAACGGATGTAAGAAAACTTTGCATGTTTATTTTATGTTTGTTGATAACCAGGCATTCACGGATGATGATAAGCATGGATGTAGCGTTGCTCGACATTTAGCAATGACTTCCGCTCAAACTGGTGCTAGGGGCCGTCTTGAACTTATTATGAGGTACGAGCGACGTTCATTATTGAAGGCCTTGTGGTTACTTCAAGACGAAGAACAATAATAATAGCGATGTTCCATTGCTTTGTTTTACTTTGTATTTGTAGAGACTTTGTGTCATATGCATTTACTTTATATCCCTTCATTGCCACATAAAATCAGCATATAAATATAAATGTGTTTTTATTTGACTTAAATACTGAACAAATTGGAACTGAATCTTTTAAGCCGTTCAGTATAAAATGAAATAACATTTGATATCAAAATGGGTAGAAGACATTAGTTTCTAGAAAAGGCCACACAGACACACGTATGCACAAAAACAACCCTGTGTCATCCCCATTTTTAATCAAACATTAAGAGAATGCTAGGTAATTCTTGATGAACGGTATTTCTTTATATGAGGAGACATTGTGCAGATATATTATCATGCACATAAATAGGCAGAAGAGAAATAAAAAAAATGCCATATACGGATTGAGGATTTATTGTAGTTTCCGTGTTTATTCTTTGCCTTGCCTAAACTGGAAAATTTTCTAATGTTCATTTAATGTATACTCTTTTGTCATTGTGTTTTATATTAATCCGATGAAAAAATAATTTGAAATATAAACATGACTGTGTTCATAACGAATGATACATCAGAAAAACAATCAAATGAGCAACACTTGTCATGTTAGGTTGATACACAGAACTCTTTCAATGTGTTTAAAACCTAAACCGAAAAGCGGACCAAATGGGTTTTCGGAAAGGCCTACAATTTTACATATGAAATACGGTAAATTTTCGAACTTACAATCGAAACAATACAAAGTGTTGTCTACTTGACCCATGAAACTCAGTTTTATTAATCATGATAAAAATTTTGTTCGATTAGGCGGCAGGTCAAACAAGATAGCCGTCGTTGCTAAAAATAGAACATAGGTGTAAATTACAGTTTTTTGCCAATGACTCGAAAACCGTTACAGATATCAAAAATCTGACGGATGATCAGCATGATGAGGTCTACATACCATGCAATTTTGAAGAAAATCTGAAAACTCACCACGGAATTATAGCTCTTTTCCGTAACATTTTCATTTTTTTTGCATTTTTTTTCAAAGTGTAACAGATAGAGGTCAAGTGTAACTGCAGAAATGTTCAGCATTCCAAGATCTACCCACCAAGAAATTTTGAAGAAAATCCAACAACATTTGTAGGAGTTATTGCCATTTTTCACAGAATTTTCTTTTTTTTCGTCTTTTATTTGCAAAACTATAGAAGATGAAGTAAAGTGGAAATTGATTTAATGTCTGCCATGTTATCGCGACTTCAAAACTGGTGTTGAAAATTGTTCGTTGATCACCATTTTCAAAATGGCTGCCAAAATAATGCGAGGAAATTAAATATTGTCCGATTTCAATGACATTTTGTTATCCAAGTGGATATTGATTTGGCTACTTCAAACTCGGTTTTGAAAATTGTTTGTTGACTGCCTTTTTCAAATGGCTTCCAAAAAAGGCGGAGTTGGAGCTACCAAAGTTTGAGATAGTCTGAAGGTCAGCTGTTTAACTTACAATGTTAAGTTGATTGTGGCAACTTAAAGCCAGGTGAGTGACCTCAGGCTTCTAGGAGCCTCTGGTTATCGGCGTAACCGAAAGACAGTCGTGTAATATGTCCCGATTTACAGTTATTTGATTTTTGTAAAACAATTCAAAACCAATTTTTGGCACTATATCTTTTATCAATAACTTCGCTGGTTACAGCTTTCACCTACAAAGTACCCCGTTGTATTAATATTTATATAATCAGTGTACTATACAGATTACGTTTAATAAAATTAGATTTAGTGTACAATATATTTAGCATAGCTCATTGTTTGGTTTAATCATGTATTTGTAGAGACTTTGTCTTATATGCATTTACTCCATTTCATTTCATTGTTTTAATAGTAGAAATGTGGTAAAAATAGGATTTTCAAATAGCTGTAAATAGATCGTAGGTATTAATGGAACTAATGTGATGCTGTTCAAATCTTTCGTCAAACAACGTCACCATCAAATTCTCGCGCTACTTCTCTTCAAATATGGTATGGCGGCATCGAACTATCGTACCTGCGGAACTATTTGATCAGAGTGTGAAATTTTACATTTATTAGTGTTTGCTTACTTTTCTTTCTTTTTCTTTTTTTGTTTTTGTTTTTGTATTTGGTTTTTTTTTTTGTATTTTTGTGCAAGTTATCGCTATTTGTCGAAGCCGAGAACTCAAGTCAAGTAACTGTTGCTATAGAGCCGTAATATTCTGTCGCATTTTATGCAAAGGAGTCTGAAACCCTATCAATATAGCGGTTATTTTCTGTAAATTGTAAAAAAAACCAACAGAGAGCTACGAGAACTTATGTTTTATGATACCGAAACCACTGTAGTTGTGCACCATACATATGCGTTCGTCTCGAACATTTAAAAAAAATGCACAATTTCAGTCGATCGATCATTATGTTTATTTCAACTGTTACGTTTCACTTTATTTTTGTTCTAAATATAGCCAATTACATGAGAACCATGCAAGGAAAACGGCGAAAGCAGATGTCGTGACAACTTTAAGATGGCTTTGAATCGATAACTTAGCCAACAAATGCATTCGGGAACATACTTGCATCCAATATTTGATTTTTAACTTATTTGAGATAGATATACACTGTCGCACTACACAACTTTTAAACGGCCCCATATTCTGTCTCTTTGGGGCAACAGCAAAAATTAGAAAATAAAAATAAAAGTCCAATTAGAAAAGATAAACGATAAATAGATAATATTTAAACGATAAATAGATAATATTTGCACCCAAGAGGCATTTTTATTATTTTTATTTTTATAAACACGAGTTATTAAGGTAACATGTGTACTGATTATTGAATACGAAAACACTGTTTCTGTGCATGTGGCCATTTCGATTTGGAAGACCTGTAAAATTGAGAACAAGTTTTAATGTTATATAACTTTCTACATTTTCTTCTTATAGGTGAAGTAGGAGATTGGAAAAATTGGTTTTCTGTTTCAATGAATGAACGATTCAACAAATACTACAGAGAACATATGAACGATTCTAAACAAACATTTCTTTATGTTCTACCCAAATAACATACAACTCATTTAACCTTACCTGTCTCTACGTAATAAGCTGATCTATATTATTGTACTTTTAACGACAAAGAGAATGCAGTAAATGATCAACGTGTCCTGCTTGTGTCTATTGCATACACACTATAAATATCGTACGAATTTTTACTCTCGTTTTACGCCATTCAAAAGAGAGATAAAGTTTCATAGCGTTTTTAAGTATATTACTGCATACTGTGTGTATTATTAGTTTAAATATATATATTTTTTTGTAAATTCTCGTACATTTTTGTTTGTCTTAGTATCAGGATAAGAAGCCTAGTCAGATATTTAGTTGACACAGAGACATTCAATGATCCCGTTAGAGAAAATAATACTTTTGACAAGCATGAGTAGAGGCCTGTTGCATAAATTTCAAAATACGTATGCAATACAGAGTGCATTTGTTTCTAAACTCTGTTTCACTTCCTTTACATAATGGAAAATTGCAGATAGCTCTTTCATGTGTGCATACAATTCTCTGATTTTTTCTATGTACATAAAAAAATGACCGTACATAATAGAATTCATAAATTATGTAGCAAAAAAATCTTCCAGTTCGTCTGTACACATGTGAATTTTTGCTGATTTTGCCAAACAGGTAAAAAATTCTAAGTGTCGGGTCGGTCTATATGAAGGGAAAACAGGTTACAGGTCAAATACCGGTACATGTACATGTATTGTTTAACTCGCATGGATGAATATTTAATGAATGTGGATACACAAAAAAAAATTTTCTTCGTTCATTTCAAAACATTCAGTTTTTGTAATCTATTCAAGCAATAAATAACAAATAATAATAATAATAATAATAACATAAATAAATAAATAAAAAGAAACAAAACATTTTAATAATTAAAAAAAGTATGATGTCTCCTACTGGCATTTTTTTTTATGAATATAGGAGTTTATACTAATAAAGTAAGAATAAAAATGATGTCTTGCCAAAAAAGAATTAGCGAAGGTACACGGGGGGGGGGGGGGTAACCTCCCAAATATTGGTATACGGAAACGTGCTGCAAATTTGGGTGCCTTTTTTGTAAATTCTAGTATTTATTTGGTACTCATATTTTTCCTTTTTTCCTAAATGTTTGGGTCTAATTTAATCTGTGTTATCTTATGAGAATATGTATGAAAAGTAATCAATTTCATTTTGATTTAAAAATTTAAATATGCTAGATTTTAGGACTTCAAACTTTCTAATCTAAAAATAGGCTGAATTCATACTTTATTTAGTATTTTAGTATTAGTATTTTATGGGTGGCTACATTATGACAGTATCTATTCGGCTACGGATTTCGATGATTTTCTAGTATTAATTCGGGTACTATTTTTGGACTCTCAGTCGCACGTCCCCGTACATTTTACTAGAGAATTACCCCACCCCCGGCGAACGTATAATTTTAGACATCTGCAGATTCACAATCAACTGGGAACTTGGGTTACAAATGTTAATAAACAGGAAGAAGGGAAATAGTGGGGAAATAGGTGGATCCAGGGGTTACCGTCGGGAGTCAGGGTGACATTCATTTTTATGTCGTGTAGACATTAGGCAAAAATGACAAAAAAATTGGCAAAAAAGTCAGAAATCCCTCCTTTTTTGAAGGCTGGATCCAATGTTGGAAGCATATACTGATCAACGTGTTATGTCCAAAAATATATAAAACAATAAATGAAAATCCGTGTTTTAAAAAGGAAGCCTGGTGTGAAGATTTGTTTAAGGTAAAAAAAAAACTCGTACATGCGCAACAGTGACAAATCCCCAATATTGTACGCGCACATTTCTTAATTTTTCTCCCAATTTCATAATAGTTTAATCTACTTTACTGTTGTAATGACATATAAGACATAGCTATGCTGTTATTAAACTAAATTTTGTAATCATGGAATACTAAATTCAAGATACAATTTGGAGAAGGTGCTGTAAGCTGACATTTGTCTTAAGTATCAATCTCGGACCTTTCATCAGATTCGGACTCGGAATCACCCCCTACCAATATAACAACTGGGTCTATTTCCTCTTCCATAACTCCATCTGTATCCCAATACTCTTTTTCAACGGAAATGGTGTGGTTAACTGATTTAGCCCAATCTTCCTTTGTTACATTTGTTATTGCAGTTTCAAATAATTGTTCAACATCTTTTATTTTTTTAGTTTTGTTTTCCTTGCGAACTTCTGTTTTTATTTTTGCCCAAATTAATTCTATTGCGTTAAATTCACAGTGTCTGATAGGGGTTCTAAGAACAAAATGCCCGTTTTCCATGGCAATTTCATCGGTTAAATATTTGGGCTTCGGTTTGTGCTGCCTGACAATTTGATAAATTTCAGATTTCAGTAATTTGGGTTCAACATTAATACCCTGTAGCTTAAACCTACCAATCATTTCCCCTTTTCGGTGACTTGAAACCAGACTTTCAGATTGTTCTGTAATTTTGTTGTGATACACAGCATTATCAATAACAATTATGCTAGGAGAATCTAGAGCAGAGATTAAGGAATTAGTAAACCAATTCATGAATACAGTTGTATTCATTTCAGTGTGATAGTCACCCTCCCCCTTTTTTGCCTGAAAGACAAGTTCACAACCATCTATGAAACCTGCCTCTGCAGATCCTGCGTGCAGAATTATGAGACGTTTCCCTTTACCACTTGGAGGGGGTTGCTGGTTTCACCCTCAGGACTTGTCCATTTCTTGAAAGATGAATCGTTTTCATTTACCCAGGTTTCGTCCACGTACACGATTTGGAACCCCTGTTCCCTGTACCCTTTTATCGTCCTCAGAAAAAAGTGCCTTGAGGCTATTACATCAAATCTTTCAAAAACATTTTTTCTGTCATCTTTTGTTTTTTTTAAACTTAAATCCCATACTCTTGAGAGCCCTCCATACTGATGACTTGGTAAAATTTCTATCCTCTACCTCTGTATTCAGTAATTCAACCAGGCGGTCTATTGTCACAGTTTCCCGTTCCCTAAAACATCTCATTACCCTCCTTCTAATTACACCCATGGTGAAATCATCATACCTAACCTTTTGAGATTTTTTGTCGGGTACTTTATCATCTACTGACAAAGCATCTTGGTCACCCTGGTCTCCCAGTACTTTATAGACAGTACTTAAAGGTATATTTAAGGCCGTCGCTCCTCGACGAGCTTTACTACTATGAAAATGTTCTTTACGCACATCTAACTAATTAAAGTATTCATTAAGACTCCTCATCATTCCTCGTTCCCTAGCTGTCAGATTTGGCGATTTTGGCATCTTAAGGTTAAATATTCCAACACGTGTAAATACAAAGGTTGTCAAATCGAGACTGACCGTTACATTTATATATATATATATATATCACGTGGTAACAGGTAAAACCGTTACTACCTAGTAAGGATTAGTCCATTTTTGTCCGTGATTGCGCGCTAGAAAAAATGTCCATTTAAATACTAAGGGAGATTTTAAAAAAGTATTTTTTCTCTGAAACCGAAAAACCGAAGACTGCATTCGTAAATTTGTATTATATTTAGGAGTGTACAGTGTTTTTACATTCTCATATAAAAAATTATGAAAATATATACAGTAATGAACGTATACAAACGTTTAATCCATTATCTATGAGAAGTGAAACAGACTTTAACAGCAAACGATGCAAACGACAGGCCTCGTTCGTCATCGTTTAGCAAACGACAAGGGAGATAGAAACAAATGCGTCGTTTGCTTAAAAATAGTGACCCCCATTAACCTCTTTAAACTAGACATAAATAGTATTTGTAAACATGCAGAACATATTACAAAATAAATCATCTGCATAAAATATACGTGTTGTTGAAATTAAACGATGGATTTAGAAACAAATGCATCGCATAATGTGAAATAATGGGACAAACGACAAACGACGAATGACTACACGATGATTTCTCGCATCCATCGTTTTTCGAAACGATGGCATCATTTGCATCGTTTGCGTTAGAAACAAACAGGCTAAACGACTACGCGTATTGTCGTTTGTATCGTTTGTGTTAGAAACAAATGCACTCTTAGTTATTTGCGTGAAACTTTTATTTGTATCACGGTTGTATTTCCTTCAATAATCCCTTTTTTGAAAAAAGGTTATGTAAAATATGACAGTAACGTAAATATCGATTTTGGCACTTTCAGCGAAATTTTCTAAGCAAAATCCTACCTCAAATGCTGTTTTTGCATTGTTATCTTGAACAATGAAGTAGAAACTTCAAATAAACATTAAAGATAGTAGCACGACAAAAATGCTTATACAATTTCAACATAAACAAGGCAAAAATGTTAAGGGCCATATCGATTTTAAATAGTACATCTTTATTTTTGTCTCAATGTATGATCATAACCATTGATTCAATTGAAAAGAAGTTTTGACTACCGACTTTGACATTTTCCTTGATTGACCCACTTACAGTGTGACTGATGCTGTTAACAGAGCAGGACATGCTTGCCCTTCCGGAGCACCTGATGTCATTCTCAGTTTCACTGGAGTTCACATTGTGAGTGCTTTGTTTTGAATGTTGTGATTTCTGTTTCTATGCCTTGTGTCTGTCGTTGTTTTGTGTCTGGCGTCTTTGTCTTCTGTGTTCTCGTTTTGGCCATGCCTTTGGACTTCGATTTTTGAAAATTTCATTCTTTTATTCTTTCGGTATTCTACTGCCGTTGTTTGCAAAGTGTATATGCCTACCATAATGGATATTGTCTGGAATTTTCGCCTTTTAAAAATTTCCATTTCTTATATTTGCAAAATCACGTTTTGTCACAAAAAATAAGATTTTGACATTTTTATAGATCTTTTCATCTGTGTACAGACTTTGATCCACTAAAAATTCACTTAATTAAGTCTCCCAAACGAAGTTTGGGGAGACTTATTGTTTTTACTCAATTCTTATTATTTTTTATATATATTTTTTCAATACGAGAATGTCCACTTTTCTTGGTAATTTTTCAAATTCGAAAGGGAATGGTACATAAATTAAACATTTTGACTTGATAGCGTCGCTTGAAACATCACAACACAGACAGTATGGAACTAAACGCTTTATGAAATCAGCTCCTGACAGAAATTTCATTTGTTTTTAATTTTTTGGGGTAAGAATACGAATTTCATAGATTTTTTTTAAAAACAAAGCCTGACCAGATGGAAAACGGGCTCAATAGACGTTTTTTTGTTTTTTTTTCTAGTTTATAACCTGATAATCTTGAAACTTCAGACAAGATGTCCAAAACTGCTTCTGTAATGTACGATTTAGTCGAATTAAACTGTTCTAAAACTTTGCATATTTGTCATGGAATTGAAAACTGTTGTCCTAACCTTTTTTGTTGAGTATATAAACAGTCACAGGGTACTCATGGATTAAATTGCAAGATAAACTGGCATTGTTAGATATGGACACTAAAACAGACGGTAAGAATAGAGCGGTCAGAAATTTCAACGATAAATGAACAATAACACCTACAATAGTCAATAAAATGACTTCCATCTTGATAAATAAATCCTTAATTTGAATATTAGTTTTGAATTTAAAGTAAAACTCATTTGAAATATAGTGTTGAAAGTCTCATTGTAACTTTAGGATGAAGAAAAACAATAAAACGTTGTTGCATTACTTGGTTCTACTGTTTTTGAAAAGACTTTGTCTCATGTGCATTTACTCCATTTCCTTTCATTGTTTAACTAGGCGCAAAGTATTCGTACAAATACAGTGTATCCCCCCTTCCCCCTTCTGTATGTTTCTTTAAAATAATTCATTATAACTAATGAAAAGAAAATTTTATGTGAATATTTCAGAAGAGTCAACCTTTATGTGTTTTCCTCAATATAGCGCGACCATTTCGTAACGGACAACGCGAACGAATACAGTATATCCCATCAATGCTATGCATGCAGATACATACATTGTAATAAAATTGCCAGACACTAGTTAGGGTTCATGGGATAATTAACTTCAAACTAATAACAGTTTTTAGTGTTTAGGAATTGAACTTTGATGGCTCAAACTGCAGTTCCTCGAAGAAGATGGATTTCTTGGACCCTTTTTCTGCTTTTCTGCATTGTTTGTTCGAATTTAACCACAGTTCGACCTCGATAGCTGGAACATATTTCTAGCTCGAACTGTTTTCATCATACCCTTGAGTGCTCTAGGAATCCGAGTTTTACTGTATTTCAATCTGACAAAGCTCAACTTTAGAAATAGTATTCCTTTAGTCTAAGAGAAGACTTCTGTCACAATTTATATGTCATCAGAACTATAAATTAATGGTGAAATACTTGAATATTGTTTCAACACTAGGCAATGACGCCCACCACCACTAAATTGATTACGATATCGTAAATAAGAAGTGATGCGTTAGTTTGAGAGCAAAAAAGTTAAAAAATTGAACAAACTATTTTAAAATGCTGCCACTTATTATTTAAAAAGCCATTTAGTTCGGATCACCTCTATCTGCCTTTTATCTAAATTCTCTCTAGAATACTTTCTAAACCTTTTGACCTGTTACTTTCAAGATTCATGGTTTGATTTTTTTCTTAAAATTATAAGGCGATAATTACCTTTTTTTACGAAAGGATATGGTCAAACATGAGATCATAAAACATATGTTAACTCCAACTGCAATAATTTTAATGAGCTTTATGGCCATTTCGGAAGTTTATTCCTCATCAGCAGCACTAGAACCCAAACGAAAGAAATCCATAATTTCAAAAATGTTAAAAAGCATAAAACCAAACGAAATCTGAATAATCAGTAATATCAAATATAGCTAAGGAAAAAACTACGATGATGGGAGTTAATCCTTCGGTTTTAGAATTTAAATAAATTTAGGTAATAGTAATTGAATAGAGTTTACACATGCATTTTACAAGCATACTTTACAGTTAATTTTTGAAAGGTGGTTAGTCATCCTATTGCTGAGAGATGGTGTCATTGCCTAAAATGTTTACAAAAGACATTTAAATATTCCTCGATAGGTCATTGATTTTATTTATAGGTGAGGCATTTAAATCACTTTGTATGAAGCATGGTGTTCAGCCAACCTGAACAAAAATACTCAACTATTAACTAGGTTTTGAAATAAATAGTATCTTTATCAAGAATAAACAGGAGGGACAAAATATAATTATAGTAGTAGTTGTTTGAACAGTACATCTAGTTAATTTATGTAAAAATGCATGTTTATCCTCTTTCTGTTTTTCCAGTGTAAAAAACAAGTTTGGGCGAACTTGACTTGTTTCTTGTTGAAATTGACATCAGGTTAAATAGTCCATATCCAGGACAAATACAATGAACGGGTATGTGAACTTTCTACCTTGAAGGTCAAACATCTATTGAGAAACCTTTTGTGTACATTCAGTAGTAGCAAAATTGTTGTAAATCAAATTCCTCTTCCGGATTATATTACTCTTTTATTATTTGCATTTTCTATATACACTTTTATTATTTATTTTCTGTTGCCTAAATGTATGTTGTGTATTTAGGTTTAGGTTGGTTGAACACCATTCTTGGTCAAAAGGGATTTTAAAGGCCTGACCTATAAATAAAATCAATGACCTATTGAGGAATATTTAAAAGTCTTTTGTAAACATTTTAGGCAAAGACACCAACCTGTTGATCAATTCTCTCAGCAAAAGGATGACTAACCACCTTTCTTAAATTAACTGTAAGTATGGTCATATAAATTCAAAATACAATTATCCGCGACTTTAAATTGTACACAATTTAAGAGTCCATATACAATTTGGTGTAACATTAACAATACTTACATTCCATTTTCTAACACAGCTAAACGTTAGATTGAAATTTTTATGTAAGATATTAGTTGGCCTGCGATTGTTTTGCCAGCAAATGACACGTGTGAAATAGCAAGTCTAAAAAAAATCTGATTTATCATAGAAAGACATTTTTTTCTTTAAGGTATTCACATCCATGAGAGTTTCCGGCACAATTAATGAACCAATCCTACTCACGTGAAATCTGTCATAAAAAGTATTGGTGACCGCGCTTGTTTTTTTAGAACTGAGGTCAAAATTTTGTCATTTTAGCCGTTTGTTTACATAGAATGCACAGGGAAAATATGGAAATTCAAGCTTCAGCTTAATAGAAATGAACCTTTTATCCATGAGAATGTTTTGATTTTTTTTTAAATATACTAGTAGAAACCAATGGATGAGGGTTACGAATGACTCTCCTACTCAGAATGGAAAAGTATAGAATTTTAGACAGAGCTATATTTACTGGAATCATTTGCAAAATAAAAAAAGGTTGAAAAACATGATTGAGAACTATCGGTATTTTAAATCGTGAAAAATGGATGACGGTCATGTTATACTTGTATTATACAATTATGGTCTTTTGTAGAGGTCCATTTATACCAATATCGAATGTCAGTCAATGAATTTGATATTTAGAGGTTTACTGATATTGACCGATACAAAAGACCGTAATTGCTTTATAATAAAATTAAAAAGAAAATATATCTTACAATAATCTGTTAAAATAAAATTCATAAATCTTCACGAAAGTTGAAAATTCTTGATCAAAAACAAGTTCAAGAGAACTGGCTTTGGATTTGTGTAAATTTGACAAAAGGTGGCTAACCGAAGACTTACTTGCCTTTTGTTTGCATTTCGGGAATATTTAATTTCCAATGACATCGACGTTGTACATAATGTACCGATTCATAGATTCCGTAATTGCGAAATATGTCTTGACCAATCAGCGTCGTCGTGAACAAGCACAATTAATTTATGAATTAATCCATTCTGTACTGTGCTTTGTGACTGGCAGTGTGGGAAAAGGGTTATCTTCGTGCGTCGTTATTTTCATTTTCAGAGTTTCTGTGATAGATTAATGCCCTTATTTCACTGTGTTTCGTGCATGCAAGCAAGATTCTTATTTTTTGTTCACCGACTTTTATATTTTCTTTTTAGACCTTCATCCTTGACGTAACATTATCTACAAAGTATTTATACTCCAAAATGCTGATAAATAACAGATATGACATACGGCATACCGTGAAAATGTCATCTACATCTAGTATATGATCATGTCTCAAAAATTAAACATATCACATGTATATCAATAGGAACATATTTTAATCATTTATTGTACAAAAAAAGTCAAAATAAAATATAATGACTGACCTGTTTCGGCCTACTAATCCAATATCCTTGATTTGAATAGGCCACCCAGCCAAGAGAAGCAATTGTATGTTTTAAAAACTTGCCAAAAACAAAACTAACAATAACTTTCTTAAAGATTGGGCTGACCGATTCTTTACTGCTGCTCACTACTTGTTGTATGTTAATCTTCTCATTATTTCTATGGTAATTGTCATACTGTTTGATTCCCGTGTGTCGGATGTTTGCTGGGTTGTATATAGTCCAATACCAACTAATGACAGTTCGCGATTCAATCAAGCCTGTTTAATTTCGGACCGATGACGGAAACTGCTATTCCGTAATTAATTAATTAAGTTAATTAGCTAAGTGCAGGAACAATTGCATATATGACAATGAAATTTTTAAATGCACAACCATCCCAACTTTTTGGATATATTCTATTCTTTTAAACGCTATTACAGCTTTTTTTTAAGCCCACAAATTTACAAGGAAACAAAAAATACCCTCATATTAATTAGATATATGGAACACCATGTAGTCCCTCGTATTGGCAGAAGTCAAAAAAGAAAAAAATGTGCACAAAAAACCCTTATTGTGATATATGTTTATTACATTTTCAATATTCACAACACCAACCAGCATTTAAAATGTCCCTTTTGTTATATTTTCTAGTACATTTACAGCCAGTTATAGAATAAGATGCCTTTAAAGCAAATTTAAGTAGTATGTAGGCATTGATATAATACTGTAATAAGAAAATCTGCTTTTTCTCATATGTTTAAGGTTAAATCATAGCAAGTTTCAGTCTTGTGGGCTTCAATATAATATCAAATGGAGAATATGTGCCTTTTCTTATATGTTTTAGGTTAGATTACAAGAAGATTAAAAAAAAGCAGGCATGGATGAAATATGGAAAGGACAAAAATTGCCTTTTCTGATATGTTTTAGTTAAATTACAGTCAGTTTCAGTATTGCGGGCATCGATATGATTTGAAATGGAGAAAATGTGCATTTCTTATACGATTTAAGTTAAATTACAACAAGTTTCAATATTGCGGGCATCACTATCATGTCGAATGGATAAAATTTGCCTTTTCCTTTTATGTTGTAGATTAAATTACAGAAAGTTTCAGTATTGTGGTCATTGACATAATATGAAATGGAGAACATGTGTATTTTCTTATATGATTTAGGTTAAATTACAGGAAGTTCAGTATTTTGAGCATCAATATGTAATCGAATGGAATAAATGTTCCTTTTCTTATATGTTTAAGGTTAAATTACAACAAGTCTCAATAATGCCGGTATGGATAGAATATTGAATAGACAAAGTTTGCCTTTTTTATATGTTTAACGTCAAATTACAGCAAGTTTCAGTGTTGTTGGCATCAATATAACAATAAATGTTGAAAATGTGCCTTTTCTTACATGCTTAGGTTAAATTACAACAAGTCTCAGTATTGCGGGTATCAATGTTATATGAAATGGAGAAAATGAGCATTTTTTTTATATAATAAGGGTTAAATTACAGAAAGTTATATTACTGCGGGCTTCAATACTTTTGCATGGAGTAAATGTGCCTTTTCTATTTGTTTTAGGCTAAATTACAGTACGTTCCAGTATTGCAGGTATTGAAATCATATCGAATGGAGAAAATGTTCATTTTTTATATGTTGTAGGTTAAATTACAGCAAGCTTCAGTAATGGGGGCTAGATATAATATACAATGGACAAAATTTGCCTTTTGTTCTATGTTGTAGGTTTAATAACAGAAAGTTCCAGTATTGCGGTCATTGATATACTATCGAATGGAGTAAACCTTTTCATATATGTTTTGGTTACACCAAGTTTCAATAATGCGGGCATGGATATAATATTGAATGCACAAAATTTGCCTTTTCTTCTATGTTGAAGGTTAAATTACAGAAAGTTTTAGTATTGCAAATATTGATATACTATCAAATTTAGATATGTGGCTTTATTTATATGTTGTAGGTTAAATTACAACAAGATTCAATTAAGCAGGTAGGGATAAACTTTGGAATTGACAAAATTGCTTCTCTTATATGTTTTAGGTTATTAGAGCAAGTTTCAGTATTGCAGGCATCGATATAATATGAAATGGAGAAAATGTGCATTTTCTTATAGGATTAAGGTTTAATTACAGCATGTTTCAATATTGCGGACAACAATATCATATCGAATGGATAAATTTTGCCTTTATCTTTTATGTTGTAGGTTAAATTACAGAAAGTTTCAGTATTGTGGGTATTGATATACTATCGAATGGAGAAAGTGTTGATAAAATTTGCCTTTTCTTATATGTTGCAGGTTAAATTACAGTAAGTTTCAGTATTGCATGTATTGAAATACTATGGAATGGAGCAAAGGTGGCTTTTCTTTATATGTTGAAGTTTATTACAGAAAGTTTCAGTATTGTAGTCATTGATATTATATGAAATGGAAAAAAATGTGCATTTTCTTATATTACTACTCAACAAAAGAAACGATACACAAATTTTATCAAGAATCATATTTCACATTCTAATAGAAAACCATAACCCGTAGACATGCAAAGTTTGCACTTGAGAATTAACATTATGCCCAAAAATGTCTCTTACAATTTCTGAACCATCTCCGGTCACGGTCAAGGTCAATATTCGGAATTTCTGTTTGCAGACGTAAATAAGGACTATGTCCACATTTTCTTTTACCAAACAATCACATTTTTGAATCGGCTGACTTCCAACCTCTGTTGCTATGTCGACCATGAACTCCTTAAGCCTATTTTGCATTTTCAAGTACCGTTCTCCGAAGTGTAAAACCCGTGTTTCGCGATCTTGACGTTGCTACGTCTGACGGGACCTGCTGGCATGTGATTTATCATTTGATTACCATGTTTCCTTAAGAATTAAAATAGTCTTTAATTTGTTCTTCATTTAACGTTACAATGAATTCCGAGGGAAAAAAATCAAGATCGCCGATCTGACCATGCTAAGTCATTGCCAGCGTTGATTTTGGATTGAACGGGGCATTGAACTGAGACATTGATTTCCACTTTTAAAAATGCAAATTTGTAGCCTGATGACATCAAACAAATTAAATAATCGATCCGTTAAAAGCGAAGTCACTCATTTTGGGTGAAAAACTTCCATTCCGGATTTTTTTCATATCCGTTCCGGAATTGATTTAAAAATGGAAAAAACAAATGCGTTTTGGAGTTGAATACATTTCTACACTTAAATAAAAATTTTAAATGGCGAAATACAGAAATATTTACAAAATTAACTGTGTATCTCTTTTGTTGAGTAGTGTATTATTTATGTTAAATTACAGGCAGTTCAGTATTGCGAGCATCAATATATTCTCGAATGGAGGAAATGTGCCTTTTCTTATATGTTTTAGGTCAAATCATTACAAGTTTCAATATTGCAGGCATTGATATAATATCGAATGGACAAAATTTGCCTTTTCTTATATTTTTTACGGCAAATTACAGCAAGTTTCAGTGTCGCAGGTGACAGGTATCAAAATAACATCAAATGGAGAAAATTTGCCTTTTCTTATATGTTTTAGGTTAAATTACAGTAAGTTTCAGTTTTGCAGGTATAAAATTAATATTAAATGGTAAATATGCCTTTTGTTATATCATTTAAGTTAAATAACAGCAAGTGTCAGTATTGCAGGCATTAATATCATATGGAATTGAGAAAATGTAACTTTTCTTATATGTTAAAGGTTAAATTACCAAGTTACAGAAAGTTTCAATAATGAAGGCATGGATATAATATTAAATGGACAAAATTTTGCCTTTTATTCTATGTTGCAGGTTAAATTACAGAAAGTTAACGTAATGCGGGTATTGATATATTATCAAATTGAGATATTTGGCTTTTCTTTTATATGCTGTAGTTTAATTACAAAGAGTGACAGTATTGGGTGCATCGAATTAATATCGAATGGAGAAAATGTGCCTTTTATATATGGTTTAGGTTAAATAACAATAAGTTTCAGCATTGAAGGCATGATTACTATGTTAAATGGAGAAAATATGGCTTTTCTTATATACATGCTGGGACTACACGCTACACGATTTAGTACTTTCTGTATAATTCACCGTGCAAATTGTGTGCACTCAACGCGCGAATCGTGTGCGCTGATCGTGGTGAGTGTGGTAGGGAATGTTGACCGTTTCCATCGCTGTAGAATCCCGACTGTTCTCACCAGTCATACCGTCTCGTCAGAAACAAAAATTTAATATTTAATATAAATGAGTCTGGGTCTTTTAATATTAAATATTAAATTTTTGTTGATTCCATTGGGATTCGAACCCCCTCTGTCAAAGGTCTACGGGTTTAAAAGTCTGGTACGCTACCACTGGATCACCACTGCCATGTTCAAATTTCGGTTAATTAATATACTTAAGTCTCGTATTACGAGTCAAAATAAATTTGTAGTTCATCCTGTTTTACATCCCATTGGACTCGCACAGAGATGGCGGGACCAGTGTAATATGTGTGTAATATCTGTGCATTCGAAGAACAGCCAAATCCCTCGGTGGGAAGGCAATCTCGATATTCATGTCTCTAATACTAACCCCGTTGGGTTCCTACCATAGACCGTTATATTTAAATTTTTAGGCCCTGCATTAGCGTAAATATTCGCAAATCCGGGTAGATGGGCAAGTTTCCACGTTGACTGAACTTATAGACAGCTTAGAGAGAGAAAAAAAGAGAAACGGGGAATGTGTCAAAGAGACAACGATCCAAATGGGAGTAATAACAACTCAAAGCCGCCATAAGATCTTCAATGTACGGTGAGAAAACCCGACCATCAACGGCAGGTCGGAGTCAGCCCCTGACTAAAGAGTAATCAAGTTCAGCGAAATAAACATCATCCTAGACTCCTATAGAGATAAAATAAACTAACTAGAAAAAAGAGAAGACACATAAAGGCTAAATAAATGTCCTGACTTACGACAGGCGCAAACCTGCTGCAGCGGGGTTAAACTAGTTTTATTGGGCCAAAACCTTCCCCCTATAGCCAATGTGTTAATAAAAAAAACAATCGTAACAACAGTAAAATTCAGTTGGCAACAGGACTGAGTCAATTGTGAAAAATGAAGGTATATAGTATACCTAGAGTCATATAGTAGGTATATAGTATACCTACAGTGTAGGTATATAGTATTCTTACAGTCATGTATTTGGCTTGTCGGCGGTGGCTGCAGTATTGTCAATCATTTAGCGTTGAAAATCTTATTTGGATCTACTGTCATAGAAATCAACCTTAATTTGGTAATATTTCTAATAAAATAAGGTTTTAACCCACTTGTGACAATTCAATTTACTTATCTCTTCATTTTAAATCATGAAACTCTCTATTAAAATTGTGTTTTTTTTAATTTTCGTGACATTATGCAACTGCTTGAATTGAAGGAATTTAACTAAATGTGACAACAACTAACTCTTTATTTACTTAGAAATTGTAATAAAGAGATGAAAATTAATGTCGCAGTCAGAATTATTATAATAATAACATTGTGTTTAGCAATGACTATGCCAAAATGTTAGTCCCCTCTGGGTCGTGTACTATGGTCTCAACCACGATCTCTATTTTGGCATAGTCATTGCTAAACACGATGTTATTATCATAATAAACATCATGCAGTTCTCTCATAGGTATATCTAACGAATAAAAGGGTGTCCGAAGGTTGAAATGTTTTTTAAAGAAAATTATTGTGAAATTTCTTTTTTTCTGGAATCCTTTTGTTTCACCTACTTTTTCTGATTGATGAAACTGCTTGATGTATGATTTATACACTACTATAAAAGTCGATAAACTCCACATTAATTGTATCGCTAACTATGTGACATGACATTCCCTTTACTCTCGTACGACTTCATATTATTACATGTAAAACATGTTATATGTTTATAAAAATAGCAAGGATTTCACAGACCGGATGATTGAAACATCGCTCTCCTGACGAACATAGTATTGTATTGACTGCAATGATAACTTTTAAAATGTTTGTCCTTTATGTATGTCGTATGTTTTTCATATTTCAGGGATTTTTTTTTTGTTTTGCTTTTTGTTTGTTTATTTGGTTTTTTTTTCGTTTGTAACGGAGATAATATCCTTATTATATATGCAAGGTAAAAGCTTTTTATACTGTTTATCAATAATTTAAAAAGCTACGTACATGTACCTTATCTAATCAAAAATAGCGATGCAAACGATTAAGAGCCAACTGTATCAGAACATTGTGTACTTGTATACATACATGATATACGATCATATCAAGTTGACTTACTAAAACATGTTAAAATATACTTATTAAGGTCTTTCATCACATGTGAAAGACCTAATTGTTATTCTGCGGATTATTTTGTCTTTTCTTTTTCTTCCGCCGCTATCCAAGTAAAAAAACTATGCAACATCCGCTATCCAAGCCCAAAAACTACGCGACATATCATTTCGATACTTAGTGTGAAGAATCGACATTAGTGTGGGACCTCAGAACTCAGGGCCACATACCGATATATTTCTAGTAACGGAGTTATCTGCCCCGTAACCAAAAACCTTGTTAGCTGATCTCTTCATAAACCGTAACCGATATCAAAATTCTGAATGGTGGAAAATGTTCGATTCATCCTAAGGAGGATTTATCGTGCAAAAATTTCTTTTGGGGTCGCGATCCCGGTTACGCGTTTTTGACCCTTGAATATGCAAATTTCTCAAAGTTGTCGGATTTCCATTAAATTTTATTTTCAGGTAGCTGTTATTGTTTTGATTACAAATACAAAAATACCAAATTGCATCATAAACAGTAAACTTTTGTTATCCTGTACACGTGTTTCAAGGAGTAACCTCTCATCAGCAGCATTAGAATCAAATAATATATACAAATATGGGATAAAAATAATACAATTAATACAAAATCTACAAATCTACAAAATAATACAAAATCTACAAATACTACAAATCTGGGATCAAATAATCTTTTTTTCGGTCGATATTTTCAAAATAGCAGCCATTTGAAATATTTTTATCACGATATCTGGGAAACGATAAAAAAATTCTGAAAACATTATATTGCAAAAATACTTCTTTCATTCAGATCTACATTTGATTCAAATGAATGGAAACACTGCGACAAACCGTTTTTGAGTTCTAGCCCTTGACGCGTTTCTGTAAATTGTTTTTTGCGAATAACTTTTAAACGCTTACAGATAATATAGTAAACATATTAGTTTAAAGTAATCATATATGTTTAAAGTGATCAGTGCAAAAAGACCTTTAATTTGAGTACCAGGTTGAAGGTCATTGGTGACTTTTGACCTTGACCTTTGACCTTGTTAGCGGATAAACTCAGAAACCATTATAGGTAGCTGAAAAAGTATTCAGCAAAAATGTCAACACGTCAAGTGCTACATTTGTTTCATTTTACCGAAATCTTCCGAGGACTCCCTAAAGAGTTATTGCCCTTGACGCGTTTCGGAAACGAGTTTTTTACATAAAACTTTAAAACCGTTCCAGAAAGTATAGTCAAGTAACATATCAAATTAATCAGTAAGAAGAGACCTTCAATTTTAGCACAAGGTCAGGGGTCATCAAGGTAAGAATTCACAGCGAATGTTTAGATTTTTTTTCAGTAAAACCTTTACAACAGTAAAAGATAGGTGATCAAATGTATTGGAGAAAATGCGTGTCTCATTGAGGACTACATTTTGTACATTTGGTCCAAAATCATTGGACCTTTGGAAGTGTTGAAAGACCTTGCAATTATTCTGTGAACAATTGACCTTTTAATATATATTTATAATTTCTTTGCCAAAAATCTAACAGACACTATGAATAATACTTAAGAATGTTTTCCACTATTATCAAGGATTGTAATAAGGACTCAAATTACAATCATTCCATATGTTATGTTATATCCCGAATTTTGTGCTTTTTCGTATAATTTGTACATGTAATTGTAATACATGAAATAAAAACTTAAAACGTATTTGATTGACTTAATAGTCAAATATCATTTTGTCTCATTGTTTCCTTTTTCATATTGGCGGCATTGTAGTTAGTAGTCAGTCTATTTTCCGAATGTTTATAATACTATACAGAAAAGAAATAGAGAAAGGCAGGGGACCTTCAAACGGGGATTCTCTACCACTTATTTTTTCATGTGCTGGTACCAAGTTCTGATGTGTCATTGTTTCTGATTGCCTTTTGTCTTTCATCTTTTTTTTTTTTTTGTGCAGTTTTTTGTGAATTGTGGTATTTTATTGTTTTTTCTTTTTTTTTTTTTTTTTTTTTTTTTTTTTGGGGGGGGGGTTGTTTTGTATTTTTAGTCTTTGTAGGTGTGTTATTCCCATTAACTTTTGCAACTTTTTTTAATAATAAACATCTGTTCAAGTTGATCGTCATGATATTTTTTACAACGTTAATATTAAATATCACATGTTAACCAATAGACCCGTGAAAGTAGCATGTATATATTTATGTTCTAAAAATGTATTTCTCGTATTTAAACGCAACATTGGCCAAATCTATTTGTCTCACTTTCAAAATTACCTTTAACATAGGACATTCTGACAACACACATCTAGTAGGTCAGTATTTATCATTTATGCAATTTTCGACAAATAGTACTGATTAAAGTCACTTTTAGATAGAAAAATGACATATAATCAGATATCGAACACTAAAATATTCAGGGAAGAGTATATTTTTACGTCAATTATATTTTGCATATGCACAGACATTTTGATTCCATCTGAACTTTTGATTTTTGTCTCGTTAATATTTTGAAATATATATACTAGTATATATAATTCAGATAAAATGACATATCTGTATGTGAATACATAAAGAGTATTTCTTATACATATTAAAATATCCAATGATTTTCACATGTTAAGGAAGAAAAAGGAAAATTCAAGATTAAGAACAATAAAAGGCTCAAGATTAAGAACAATAAAAGGCGTTGTTCCATTCCTTGGTTTTACCTGTATTTTCTGAGACTTTGTCTTCTTGACATTTACTCCATATACCTTCATACCATATACTATTGCAGTTCAAATCAAATCTAATAAGACGACTTAAATATTTGCCTATATTATTCTGGATTAGCACAGGATGAATGCACCTTGCAACTTTGATAAATCAAGTAAAATGCAGGTCATGCACTTCGAACAGCATCCTAGATGACTCATCCATCTAGGCTAGAAAATAAAGATTCTTTTTTTTAATTTTATTGTAACTATTTGGTACTTCGATATCACAGCTTTTCAAGGGTTAGGAGATAACTGAAAAAAGTATTCACCTGATTAAATTTAAATATTCTGTTTTGTTAAGAAGATGGAAAACAAATTTGGTACCTTCCAAGTCTTTCTGAATGGGTATTATAGGAACAAATAACAGGAGTGAATGTATATGAAACAATATCCCCAGAAACAAAAACCTCATTGTTTAAGGCTTCATGATGCCTTCAAATAAAGAGCAACAATAAAAGCGTTGTTCCTTTGCATTTTTATCATGTACATGTATTTGTAGAGACTTTGTTTCATGTGCATATACTCAATATCCTTTCATTCCTTATGGTAAGATTAAACATTGGAGCAAGGCTTTCATTGTTGTTCTTCATCTTGAAAACATCATGAGGCCAAGAGCAAAAAAGCAAAGCCTTTGTGTGTCTTGTCTTTTTTCTACCTAGTTTACTTTATGTCTATAGGAGTCTAGGATGGTGTTTATTTCGCTGAATTTGATTATTCTTTATTTAAGGACCGATTCCGATCTGACGTTGGGTTTGGGGTTTCCTCAACGTTCATTTAAGATCTTATGGTGGTTTTGAGTTGTTATTACCGCCGTTTTGGTCGATGTCTCTTTGACACATTCCCCGTTTCCTTTTTGTATTTCTACCTCTTAGCTAATTCAAAGCCATAGCACCAGTTTGAGCGGAATTCAATTGCTTAAAGTCGAACAACGCTTCATCCATGTATCCTTTTTGTCAAGGATGCGGAGTCGTGAACAAGCATAACATATCGGGCAAAGTACTCTTACAAAAACTGTCATCCGTTGCCCGACAAAGGAATCAATAGACAATACAACATATAAACGATAACAGGCCACTCATCAAGTTAACTGTAAGAAAAATTGTGAAGTAAAAATCAGGAGATTTTGGCAATGACCAGAAAAACAATACTCCTGATTAATAGATCTTTACCTATTACCGTTTTGCTTAAAAAAACAACCCAAAAACACTAAAAAGTAAAAAAAAATACTATCAAACAAAAACAAAACAAAACAAAATAAACACAAAAATAAGGACAAATCAAAAAACGTGAACATAAACAACATTAACAACTTGTTCGATATGCACGAGAATGTAGTGATGTTTCTGACTTCAACGAGCGAAATCTTTGTCTCACTGAAAAATTTCTGCATCAAGGGTTTAGATATCATAAATTGATAAAAACATTTTCTAAATTTTATTATAGATACATTGACTTATTAAGAAAATTTGGTTCTACATGCAGGGCTCTTATACATCAGGGCATTTCACATCCAAACTTCTGTGGCAATATCATTTACAAAGCGCATAAATTCAAAAATTGTCCTTCAAAACTTATTAATCCGTTGAACAAACTTATTCATAAAGGATATAAATACAGCATTGTTGTTAAATCGTTACTTCTGGTTTTTGTTGGCAAAAATATTGATCATCTCCTAAATGTTTTACACCATAACTAGATTTAAAAAAA